>JBAMYA010000020.1:9533522-9549374 GCA_037176975.1 Arrhamphus sclerolepis
CAGCTATAAAAAAATGTATATAAAACAAAATGGAGAAATGATTTTGTTTAAAAAAAAAAAAAAAAACACAACTGCAGCATATACTCAAATACATATACAAATACACATGCATCACAGAGGTAAATATACCCCACCTCAACTTTTTTCACTGTGTTGATGACCGTTGCATTTGGAGCTTTTGCATGACGTCCAGTTTTGAATCCAATATGTGAAATCCACAGATTTGGAAGGTGCTAATTTAGAACAAGGGTAAGAACAAAATGGGGAAGAATATCGACATCCTGAAGCTCAGAAGAAATTCCAGGATATGTTCCTGTCAGTTCAGCACTGACAGTATCTGGGAATATGACGTTTAAAGGGGCTTTGCGTACTTGGGCTTTTCTCTGATAGGATCTCCTCCCCAATGATTCCAAACAAAGAAGATGGGATCACCACTCATCTTGCAGTCAGTCTGTTCCGTGGCTAATTGACGGGAACATATCATGAATTTCTTGTGAGGTTCGGCATGTCAATGTTCTTCCCCATTTTGTCCTTACCCCCCTTCCTTCCAAAACAGTGGAGTTCACATAGTTGCTTCAAAATCAGATGTTTAAGCATCACGCTAAAGCCCCAAATGCAGTAGTAACAACCAGCGCTGTGATCCAGTGGGTACCATTTTTGTGATACTCAGATTTTCCTTATTAAGGTGAGTATGTAATTTTGAAAATTCCTGTGTACTGTATCTTCTGAATAATAAAAATATTCTGAAAATGTATATGTTAAAAATCCAAGAGCAAAGAGAGTCGAGGTCGTGTATTTGTCACTACATTTCTGAACTGAAGCACTACAAAACTACCTAAGATTTTCCTCTAGCTATCAAAAAAATATTAATTGTCAATAGACATTAAGAATGATGAGCTGAGAGGTCTTACCTTGGAAAAATAAGAAACAAGGAACTTTTTTTTTTAACTTGATCAGCCAATCCTCATCAGTTCAGGTGACTGCTGACTGGCACACACACTGGAGAGGATACCTGAAGACACAAACAAGCCAACGCACAGCCAGAACACAGACAATCGTTGAAGACGTGAGTTAATATTAGGTTTTTTGTTGTTACGCTTTTTGATACAGTTAATCAGTAGAAACAATGTCCAGAGGATAACTCTGTCCTCTTTGACTGAGATGAACATAATCTAACCATATTTTAAGAAGCACACTAATCTACATTAAGACCAAACACCAAGTAAATCCTCAAAGTTGTGCTGCACATGGGTGTTTACAGCAGGTAAACAAGGATACTGTCACAAAGGCACCTACAGACTTTTTTTTTCCTTCACTACAAGCATTTACATTAATGTAGATCGAAAACAACTGAAAATACTAATTGTGCCAGTGAGCCAGCATGCACAATCTCAGGACCTTTACAGTGGAAACCTGAGCTATTTGCAGCTAATGTTAGCAGCTGCAGCTGTGCAGGAGATGTACATGTCAGTATGTTTTTTGTTTATGGTACACTTTCTTATGACAACATTTTTGAATTTTAAGATTTCATGTATCTGAAAGAAATTTAAAAAAAATATATATTTTTTTTACATACATACACACAAAAATATATGCCCTAGTCCGTAATAACCATTGATAATCATTTTCTGTATGACATTCTCAGTCTTCCACATTGCTGTGCAGGAATTTGGCCCAATCTTCTTTACAGCGTTGCATCAGTTTATTGAGGTTTGGGAGCATTTATTTGTGCGTGGCTCCCTTCAGCTCCCACTACATCATTTCAGTCAGGTTGAGCTCTGTACTTTGAGCCATTGCAACACACTGATTATTTTTGACCGTTGTAAATTTGCTGGTGTGCTTGGGATCATTGTCCTGTTGAATGACCCAGTTTCAGCCAAGCTTTAGCTGTCAGGCTGATTGTCTCGCCCATCACTCTGGAAAACTTCAGGATACACAAGAGTTCATGGTCAACTGTCTGCAAGGTTCCATGGCCCTGTGACTACAAAATAAAACCCAGATCACGGCCATTCTACTACCATGCCCAACAACTGGTAAGATGTTTTTCTGTCTACATATAATGTTTCATGTCAGCAAATATGAAACCTAATCCCCAAACATTTCCACTTCAGCAGTGTAGTTTGGATATTATGGTTTTCAAACCTCTTTTGTGCTGCCATATTCTTTTAAGAAAGACATTTCCTAATGGTCACTCCTAACAAACATGCCATAATTGATTTGCTTCAAACTGTTTGGGGGATAGCCTTATAATATTCCCAGATTAAGAAGTAGAGAATACTGCTTCTGAGATAATTCATGTCTCTCTTCCGTTGCATGTAAATAAACAATTAAATGCTTCTTGTCACCAAGTTTCTAAAACCTCTGTTTTTATCTATTCTCATCAACTGATGATCAATAAAAATGTATCTAATTAGTGGCACCTGGCCTCTACCTATTCTTTTATATACAAATCATAGAACAAAGCAAGAATATAAATAATTTTTCAAACACTGCCTCTGCCTTTTTGGTTTCGGATTTGTGACTACATATGACACAACAGAAGTGTATTGCCATGTGCTTGTTATATGGTTTGTATTTCCCTAATAAATATCATAGGAACCAGACTTTTTTTTCCTTCATGTCCTTGTACATAAATTGTTAGAACTGAAAGCAGGGACGCTTTCTTTTTCACATTACAATGCCTAAAATTAAATATTTTGCATGGACATAAATGATTCTGACTACCCTGAAACTAAGTCAAAAGTAGGGCTGTACCATAAAGATTTAACAATATTGCAATACCAACATGTGCAATATGAATATTGAGAGGAAAGAAGATAATTGCAATTACTGGTGATCAATTGTTTTCCAATTGTTATGCATTGACACTTTACATGTCAATAGTATATTCAACCAATCAGATGAAATCTCAATGCCAATATGCCAGTTTAGATGCTAACGCACATTGAGTGTTGCAGAAGGTAAAAGGAAGAGCAAGGAAAACATCGTCTCCAAATAATTAAGTATTGTTTATATATTTCGTATGACATGTTTTCCTAATATTGTACAGTGGTAGACGAGAAAACATTTAGACAGTTTGCAAACACAGATGTTGCTAAGTGCAGTATAATAATCATTACATTATGAACACAGTTTACAACCAAAAACACTTGTGGATGAATTCCTGAATTTATGATCAAAAATGTTAATATAATAGCTAAAGTGTTTCTTGCATATATTTTCTTTTCTTATTGCAAAAGATGAATGTTTTGTTGTTATTCAATGTCATTTTTCTCCCCATAAATATCATTTTAGTAAGATTAATATTTTTATTTTTAGAAAAAGGTTGCATATAATAGATCACTGATCTTATCAAATACAATTTTTAATATCTATCTCTTACAGTGCACATGTTGTGTCATTGTTAGACAGGTTGCCCCCAATGTTTGATTTGTGTGTGTGTGTGCATTTGACAGAAAGTTATTTCTGTGTAAAATGAATAGGTTTGGTATGAATGGAAAAGAGGTGAAGAAATGTGTGCAAGCAGGTTGGAACGGCTGGAGAAAAGTGTCAGGTGTGACGTGTGATAAAAGAATATCAGCAAGAATGAAAAGAGAGGTGTACAAGATGTTGGTGAGACCGGCGATGTTGTATGGTTTAGAGACTGACAGAAGGCAGAGTTGGAGGTAGTAGAGGTTAGAGGAGAGATAGTAAATATATTGGCAGAAGGATGATGAAGTTTGAACTGCCAGGCAGGAGGCCTAGAGGAAGACCAATGAGGAGATTTATGGATGTAGTCAAAGAGGACATGAAGTTAGTTAGTGTGAGAGAAGAGGACGTGGGGGATAGGGATAGATGGAGGCAGATGATTCGCTGTGGTGACCCCTGACGGAAACAGATGAAAGGAAAAGAAGACAAGGCTATTGATGTGTGCGTGAAGAAGTGAGTGCAACTTACAGTTTAAAGCGCTTTGGGTGACCAATAGGAATTTACAAAATGTCATGAGGGTTCATTTCGTATTAAATTTGGAAGACCATTGTGGATAAAATGTGATCAAACCATCTCAACTCGAATGGGAGGTGGGCGGTGGGGGTGTAAAACGCTATAATAAAATGACACATTTGACTATAACTATCGCATCAGAATCAATAATGAAGTTTTACTCTTAAATGATCTGCTGTCTAGCATCATAAACAAATCCGTACCTTAATTAAGGCTAAACCCAAATGCCAGTGGGGCTCTGCGTTAAAGGCCATGAGCGGCAGAAATAAAGGATTACATCATTGAAATAAACAAAGTATATTTGCTATTTATATCGGAGAAGTGTGGTGGTTAGCTACCAACACCTAGAGGACACCGACGGCAGCCGTCTACTACACACTAAGTACACACTAAGTACACACTAACTACACTGTCGTCATCGGTGCAACTTCTAATACTGAAAAGGCAAAGTGAACATATATCAAAAGTTCACCATTTGACAAAAAACACGACGTTTGTGCGGAGGCGTGTCACTAAAGCATACAGTGTTGATCGCGGCTCTTAACTGGCACAACGTTACTGCTAACGGCTACATTAGCCTGCTAGCTGACACCAGCCATGACGAGCGAGGCAGCGAGCACAAGTCTGGCAACACAGCACAAGTCACTGGCCAACTTCACTCTTACCGAGGCTCTGGGCGCTCTAGAGTCCAATGTGATACCGGGGTGATATATAGCAACCGGATGCTCTGGGTGAATGAGACAGCAGACGGTGGGAAAGAAGCGAGTGCAGCTCAGCCTCTGAGGAGGTCTTCACCTGGAGCGTCCATGTCTGTTTACCAGACTGCATTCTGGGACACAGACGTCATTGCGCGCGGACACACGAAGCGCTTGCACATCACCAAGGTTTTACTAGTTAATTTATTTTTTGATCTGTTGTCTCAAGTGCAATGATACGAAACATTAGAAATAGTACTACAAAATTAGAAAATTTACGCTTTTATTTTATTTTATTTTATTTTAATTATTTATGGGGGGGGGCACTAATTATTATTTCAATATGTCATTTCATTCAACATCAACACTATGAGGAAAATGCTGAATCTTAACAGTCATTATTCATTTGAAAGACCCATTTGAAGTGCACCAGTCCCTCCTGCAGCAAAACACCCCCACATGATGCTGCCACCCCTGTACTTTGCTGTTAGGATGGTGCTCTCAGTCTTGCAAGCTTCCCCCCTTCCTCCAAATGTAATAATTTTCATTGTGGTCAAACAGTTCTGTTTTAGTTTTATCAGACCACAGGACATGTCTCCAAAAATTAAAGTCTTTGTCTGTATGTGCATTTCAAACTGGAATCTTGCTTTTTTATGTTGCTTATTGAGTAATGGCTTCTTTCTCGTCGAGTGGTCTTTCAGTCCATGTTAGTACAGGACTCATTTCACTGTGAATAATGACACCATCTTACCAGCTTCAGCAGCATCTTCACAAGGTGTTTTGCTTTTGTTTTTATGTTTGATGTACACATTTCACAACCTAGTATATTCATCTCTGACATACAAACCCCATCTTCTTCCTGAATGGCATGATGGCTGGACATTCCAGTGGTGTTTATACTTACAAATAAGTACTTGAATAGATGAATATGACACCTTCAGACATTTGGAAGTTGTAGCTGGATGAAGCTGAAACAGGAAAAGTTTAGTCTGATTTAATTAAAGTTAAAAAAAAAACTTCTTGTTTCAACTGTATGTGCAGCAGTTGCTGTGTGATTTTCAAAGGCTAATCAACTTTTCTTGTGGAACTGAAACTACATCAGCCATGTGTCTTTGGTGCTTCACTAATTAATGTGGATGTTAATTAGGAACTATGGGCCTACTTGTTCAATATTCGAGCTGGCAGTCTATAGAGATTAATGCAGTGGCAGAAAATAGCTTAAACACAACAGAGTTTGTTTGCTGAGATGTTCTCATACTTATGGATCAGCTACAGCAGTTACAATTTCCAGTGATGTGAAGCTTAACCTTATATATCCAGATCAGCTTATCCTTAACTATGGAATCAAATCAAATGTATTCATAAAGTGATTTTCATAAAAAAGTAACACAAAATGCTTTACATAAAAACAATCATTAAAACAACAAAAACAACTTAAAAGCCATCATATACCCAAGGTTACATAAAAAATTTCAAAAAAAACATCTACACCCAGTCGTCCTCTCTGTCTCTCTCATACACAAGCACACACACTCAGTACACCTCCATCCATCCTCCACCCCCTTTGGCCCCATTCTAAACAGACTGTCATCTTGGCACCATTGAGTCCAGGTGAGGAAATAATATCTTGGGGATCAGTCCACATCGTGAGCTACCCCACCCACAGTCACTGAGGTTGATGTCACAGGAACCACCCAGACTGGGGCTGACTGGGGCCCACACTGCAATCATAATGCCACAATGTAGGGCCCCGCCTGCCCAAAACACTGCTAATTGCCATGCCAGCGACCCCGGAAACCAAGTCTGGGTGGCTCCTGACGTGGAGAAGAGCACTGGAGTTAAAAGTAGATAAAATTTCAAATAAACTTAAAACCAATGAGAGCAATGAATAAATAAATAAATAAATACATAAATAAATGACTATACAATTAAATGATTAAGCTAAAATAAACTAATAAACAAGTGAGGAAATAGAATCAATAAATACCAGTTAAACAGATACAATTTATATTAATTAAAAACAAATGAATGAATGAAATTTAGCTGTAAGCCAAGTTAAAAAGGAAGGTGAGAAGACTGAATTGCTTGAAGGGCGTACTTTATGACAGCCGTGCCCGAGATTAACTGATCTTTCTGGCCAGTAAACACTAAAGCAGGTAGACTGAATGTGCATCCATACACCTCCATCTAGAGCACATGTCCAGCTTCCTCACTAATGGTACAGGCCACAGAACCAGCTGGTTCTGTAGAAGTGATTGATGTTACAGCAGCATCTATCTGGAGAGCATTTGCTTTGGCCGTGTTTGGGTGTGATTTTGTGACCTGGTGCTCATCTTGGTATTCATCAATAGCTTCCTGGAATTCTTCAAATGTCCATTTACTTATGGGCTTACACTTGAAAGAACAAGCACAATTAGGATGAGGGAGGTTTCTGATAAACACCAAGGCTACCCCTACACCCATCTTAGTTATTTCCTTGAGTATGCAGGTGTTTGTCAGAAGTGCCAGCTGGTGAATTAAGTCGAAGTCAATAATACTGGTGTCTCATCAGCTGTTGGTTGAGTGCCATAAAAATCAGCTTTGTCTGTTCAGCAGCTGAAATGCCTTTCTTCTGAACAGAGTATTTGTCATTTCCATCACAACAATAGATAGGAGGCTCTTTGATGCCAGATCTTATTATAAGGCTCATTTTGTTCAGATCAACTGTTGCGGTTGATGCCTCAACTTTAACTGTTTTAGACAAAGCAGGCCGGCCAGGCATAAATTGGGACTGAGTAGCCAGTAAAGACAAGCTACAGATTCACCTATTTGGTTCTCTCTCTCACCAGTGAGATTATGCAGATGCTTTTATTGTTTACAGCTGGGGTGGAGAACTAAAATTCTAGTTGAAGAATCTCTATGATATCTTTTGAGTCTGACAACCCCACACTAGTTTATCCTGGATGGGGTGGTTGTACTGCATCTTATTTTATTTTTATTTTTTTTTTACAAAATAATCAATTATCTAGACCTGCTTATTTCTATTTCAGGGTCACTAGGTCTTTTGGAACCTATCACAGCCATCTTTGGGCGACAGACAGAGGTACACTCTGGACAGGTTGTCAATCAGTCGCACAGCCATATGTAGACAACCAACCCTACATGCTGACACTCACTCATATGAGCAATTTAGAATCATCCATGAACCTGATAAACATGATTTTGGACTGAGAAGTACTCAGAGAAATCCCACACAAGCACGGGGAGAACAATGACACTCTATACAGAAAGGACCCTGCCTGGATTCAATCATGTTGCTTCCTTTGAAGTGACATTATGTGTACAAAATCACATAACATACATCCTCAATTGCCCTTTGAGGATGAATAAAGCATTTTGAATAGTATTTAATTGAATTTTACCAAGGCGCAAGGAAATTGTGTCAACCTATGCAAAAAAAAAAAAAAGAAGCAAAAACAAACAACAAAACCCAAAAACAAACAGCGGTTATGTTCCTCCTGCAGTGTCTCTGCCCCACTTTCCTGCTTCTCAGCTTTTAATAATAAAAGCCATCAAAGCCACAATATGAAGAAAGAAAGAATAAGAGAGTAGTACAATACATTACATAATACATTAAATTCACAAATACCTCCAGAACTGAATCAGTTCATTGTTTGCTGGCTCTGATTCATCCATCCATGATCTGTACCTGATTATTCCTACATAGGTTTATAGGGATCTCTTGGAGCCTATTCAGGCTCTTTCCATGTCAAAGGCATGAGTACACAATGGACAGGTCGCCAGTCCTACTCTCGTTCAGATAGTGTGTAATATCAAGAGTTAAACACAGAACATCTCCACACCAGATGGCGGCAGTAACACGCTAAACCCCGATGGTTTACCGGAAGTAGTAAGAGGACAACAAAACTTACAGTACCAACCTACCAACATGGGGGCAGTCACAGATGGTAAAAAAAAGATGTAGTAGTAATGGTTTCCCTAAGTTTGTAAAGTACCGCTGTTTATCTGTTCATATTATCAATAATGAGGCAGTAAAATATGTGTGTTTTTTCCAGAAGGATGGCTAAAATAACTAACCGTGTTAACCTTCTACCAGTTAGCTCAGTTGCTAGCAGGCGTCAGAGAAGCGATCCTTCTCACCTTTCTTTGTCTGAATCGCAGATGAAGTTATTCGGAAACGTCTTCTTATCGACGGCGACGGAGCTGGAGACGACCGTCGAATCAATCTGCTGCTCAAGAGTTTCTCTAAATGGTGCAACTCCCCTTGGACTCCGGATGAAGGGTGAGTGAGCCGTAGGCAGCCCCAACCTGGGACACGAGCCGCCGGCTTCTCCTGTTTCATTTCTACCGGAGGAGCTCATTGAGTTTTTCTTGTGGACAAAATGCGCCGCGTGGTTAACATTTCATCTGCCAAGTATGAAGCTGCGTAGAGGAGCTTCGCGTGAGTCCTAAACCGCTGTGTGTATTTGCGTACAGGTTCACGCAGTATCAGAGGATGTTGGGGACTCTGGCCCAGTGCGAGTTTTCCATGGGGAAGACGTTGATGGTTTACGACATGAATCTTCGCGAAATGGAGAATTACGAGAGGATCTATGCAAGTATAGGTAGGGGTTGCTTTTAACACCCCGCCCTTCAAAAGTAAACACTCGACATATTAATTAATTTTATCCCCAACATTGCAGAACAAAACATAACATCTGCACATGAGAAGATTGCAGAATGTAAAAAGGATATCCAGAGAGCAAAGAGGATACGAAAAAATCGTCAAGGTAAGGTCAACTGCTTATTATTTTCTAACTTTTACAAGATTTCAGACATCATAATAATTTATGTTTTGTTTCCTTTTTTAAAGCTGCATTTTCACTGTTTTCTCTCTTTCTGTTTTTCAAGAATATGATGCCTTAGCAAAGGTGATCCAGCAACATCCAGACAGGCATGAAACACTCAAGTAAGTCAGCCCCTGTTAATCTGAATCTGAACAGAGGACATTTTGCTGTGGGCTAAATGTGTAATCAGTTTTACTTTGTATGCTTAAAGGCAGTTGGAGGCACTTGACAAAGAACTTCAGCAGCTGTCTCACATCAAGGAGAACGTGGATGCAAAGGTACAACAAAATGCAGTCAAAACCTCTTTTGTCCAAAGTGTTTTCAGCTGTGTGATTTTTTTTTTCTTTCTTTTTTTCATTATTATTATTTTTCTAATATTACTTCTTTGTTCCACTTAGCTGGAGTTGAGGAAGAAGCAGTTTCATGTACTTCTTACCACCATACAGGAACTACAACAGACACTTGAGAGTGAGTACTTTCCTCAGTAATAGCTAACTTCTCCAACACACCTGAAACTGTTTAATGTGAGAAACGTTGTGCCAGCTCAGCCTGACTTATCGTTTATTATCTTTCTTAGATGATGAGAAGTCAGACAATGACGACAATAATCAAGGGAGCCCTGCAGAGAATGGTGAATGAGATGCACTCAAATGGATGTAGCTTTTAAATGAATTTTGGCTTGTCCATTAGTCCTTTTTGTATGTATTTTTTGAATAAACTTCACTTGTTCATTTATGTTTCTGCTTATAATACATTTTGTTTACCTAATCTTTTTGATGTTGCATAATTAAACAAAATTGTCAGGTCAATAAAGATTCAGAGGCAGAAATCTATGCAAAAGACAGGTCGGTGTTGTACAGATAGCACAGAGACAGGCGTTTGCGTTGGAGGGATATTAATTTATGATGATCAAAAAAAATCTGTTTTTAGAAGTTTAAGATAAATTTTCACTAGAAATTAGGAGTAAACTGCTGTTTTTCATTTCAAGGAAGACAAAGAGGAAAATATTTTCCCTACATCCTTCAAAGTTCATCCTATAAAAGATCACAAAGGTGAGGTGATGTTATTTTTGCTGCAAGTTTGAGGACTTTTGATGTATGAAATTTACTTACCCAAATTTAACAACAACCCAACAGCTGTAAGAAAGTTACTTGTGTCAATTAGTGTTACTTTTGTGTCAAAAGTTTTGGCAGTATTTGTAGGAATTGGAACACATAAATAAAGCAGAGTAATTTAATACTGAATATCACCTGCAGCATCGAGATGAAGATATACATTTTATTCATGGCTATGGTTTTAATATTCTTTTGGAATATTTACAGATTTCCTACATGGAAGTCTATCACAGAAGCATATAGTGTAACTTAAACAGATATCCTACAACTACAATAGACTTTAAATGTACTGAAAAGGTATTTTAAGTCTAGACCTATGTTGTGAGTTGGTTGACTGGAATGGCATAAAAATAGTAGCAGGCAGTTGTTTTCTAAAATGTCAACAATTTATTGATCCAAGGTGCATGTAAAAACAAAAAAAAAAAGTATATATAAAGAAAACAAAAAGAAAAGAACAAAGGCCTAACTCAACAGTTTAGTTTTACCAACTAAACAGAACTGAAATCAAACAAACCAAAAGCAATCTACCATGCACCCAGCTGCATCTCCCCTACACAGACAAAAGCTCAGCCTTAAATAACCTCACGCCCTAATCCCAAAATGGCCACCCGAAGTCTCAACCACTTCCAGGAGAGAACATTTACATGATGATTTGTCATAGCATTCAAATCACCCTATCCCATGAAACTCAAATAACCACTTAAACAATAGTCATTAAATTATTCTTAGTACTCATAACTAAACAATAGAAAAAATAAACAATTTCTGCAATCAAACACAACAAATCCCTCCATATTTGGACCCTTCCAACAAACTTAATTAGGGCAAACCCTATAAATACAAGAAGCACAACCTACATTGTTTTGACAATAAACTAACTTACCACTAAAAACTGCACTCTACTGAATGAAGAAAAAGAAATTAAAGTCCTACAGTTACATTGACACTAAATTTGACGTACATGGCAAGTTTATAGCACACTTCACACACAAGGGCAACTCAAATACAGAGGTGCAGCAGTATCTGGCTGCCAGGTCTCATCTTCTAGAATTCCACCAGGTATGCACGAGCTTGCATGAGACGCTTGAGACGACTCTGCAAAGCAGCTCTTTTGCTGCCGGTGTCAAAATCTTCTTTTAGCAGGAACTCTGCATTCTCCTTGTCCTGAAGCATCTGTAGCATCTCCCTCTGCAGCTGGTTGGCAGACTCTTGCAGCATCGTGTAGCGGATCACCAGGGGGATCTGATCAGCCAGACGCACGCCAGCAATCTGAAGAAGAAAAAAGTTTTAAGCCATAATCAAAATGAGCACACGTGTCTTGAGAGACATCCATCCTCTAAATCAGTGTTCTTCAACCCTGGTCCTCAAGGCACACTGTCCTGCATGTTTTAGATGTTTCCCTGCTCAAACACACCTGGTTCCAATTAGTGGGTCATTGAAAGACTTGTGCAGACCTTGAAGACAAGCTGATGGCCATCCAATCATATGTGACTTAGCATGGAAACATCTAAAACATGAAGGACAGTGTGCCTTGAGGACGAAGGTTGAAAAACACTGCTCTAGATTACACGCCGACGCTCGACCGGGCACACAGGAGCCTGCAACCGAGACCACAAAGGCAAACGCTTCTACATCTACCCAGATTACTCGGCTGCCGTCAGAAAGAAGAGAGCAGCCTTTACCGAGGTGAGAAGATTGCTACGCCGGTGTTCGGGGGTGAAATACGGTCTCCTCTATCCAGCCACACTGACCCGCTGGCGAGCAGGTGTCCTTTGAAGACCCGGTCAAGGCAAAGCATTACATCAAGACCAAGTTGCACCTTTGGCAGAGTGTGGGAGAGTGACAGATAATTCTTGGGGCCATAATGGGTATTATACACTGCAGTAGACTACACATGCTGTGCATAAACGCTACACACGCTGGATATGCTGACTGGTAAACGTCATCACACTACAGTTGGATGCATTTTATGTTTGCACTATGGACAAAGCCAAGGGACATTTTTCGGTCATCCGAGGAATATAAATGGGAACTTATTTTTAAAAAAAGTCTCTTTTGTTTCCTTAATGAATCCCCTTTTTATCATTATAACTATTTTCATTTGATTTTATTCTCTCCTTGTGGGGATATCTTCCAACTGTAAGTGCTAAGAATCTTATCAGCCTGTGACCAAAATAAGAGTCAGCACACGTAGCAATAATAGTACTGAAAGGAGAGGCCTATAATATTTTGTTCTGCCTTTGCAGAGTTTGCGTAAGAGTTTAAGTTGACATAGACGTGTTATATGCTGAGGAGAGTTAGGAGAGGTTTTAGGACAGTCTCAGGGTTAAGGAAGACCAGCCCAGGGGTCCAGGATGGTAAGGGGTTTATTTATGTTTATCCGTTTGTTTTTGTCAGGTTTCTTTTGGGTCCATTTGTGGTTAACGGTTTGATTCAAAAATACACTGAAGTATGCAGATATAGCCAACATGTAGGACTGGTTCATTGCAAACTATTGCACTATGATTCTGGATAATTTAAACAATCAACAAGGAGCAGTTTCATTCATTAGCTGGAATGTTAAAGGGCTGAATAATTTGGTCAAACGGAGCAAAATATTTAGTCATCTAAAATCACGAAAGCCTGATATGATACTGCTACAGGAAACACATTTAAATATCAGTTCTCAAAAACAACTAAATTGTAAGTGGATAGGACAAGTATATCACTCAAGTTTTGACTATAAAGCGAGGGGAACGTCAATTTTAATTAGGAGAGGGATTCCATTTGAACACTCTGAAGTAATATCAGATGCTAATGAAAGATATACTCTTGTAGTGGGCAAGCTATTTAATACACCAATAATACTGGCTAACATCTATGGACCAACTTGGGACAATGCATAATTCTTTCTTAATTTTTTTCTAAACTTTGTCGGACCTTAATTCCTACAAACTAGTTCTAGGTGGGGACTTTAATTGCGTCCTTCATGCCCAGCTAGACAGGTCAAGGGTAGGGTCAAACAACACTCTCGTCAGCTGCAATGGCTATTAATTCCTGCCTTCGCTCTTATGGCTTATCAGACCCCTGGCGGATAAAAAAAAATCCAACTACAAAGCAATTCTCCTTCTTCTCCCCTGTGCATCACAGTTATTCTTGGATTGACTATTGTATTGTTGATAACCAACTACTACCTTTAATTTCCAACAGCAAATATCACAGTATGGTTTTGTCAGATCATAGCCCAGAGCAGATGGATCTAATTTTTCCAGCTAATATAGCGCCCCAGCAGACTTGGTGGCTAGATCCCCAGTTAGTTTTATGTAAGCATTTTAGATCATATCTCAGTAATCAGACTGACTTCTTTTTGGAACTAAATGACACTCAGGATACATCAAGGGGAGTTTTGTGGGAATCTATGAAAGCTTATATTAGGGGCCAAGTTATCTCCTATGTGGCACATAGGGAGAGAGCGTTCCAGACAACCTAAAGAGCTGGCTGACAAAATCGCAGATATTGACAGGCTCTATGCTCTTTCACCTACGCCAGATCTTTTTAAGGAGAAATTATTGTTGCAAAGTGAATTCAATACACTTATGACATGGAAAGCTGAAAAGAATATTTTTAGAGCCAAACAGGTTTACTTTGAGCATGCAGATAAAGCAGGGAGGCTCCTTGCACTTCAGGTCAAGCAACGGTCAGCTGAACAAATGATCCCAAGAATTAATACAAGTGCTGACTCTATATCTCACAGCCCCCGAGTTATTAATGACTTGTTTAAACAATACTACTCTTCTCTGTATCAATCAGAGGTAGATTGTGGCTCATTGGAGATCCACTCGTTCTTTGATTCACTTGAGATCCCAAAACCTTCTCCAGATGTTCAGTCACTTCTAGAGTAGCCAGGAAATAGTGAATGCCATCAATTCATGTCGGACAGGAAGGGCGCCAGGTCCGGACGGATTCCCCATAGAGTTTTACAAGGAATTTTCTTAAAAACTCGCACCCATCCTTAAATTTGTTTATGATGAATCTTTGACCAATGGAAAATTACTGCAATTGCTTACCCAGGCCACGATTTCAGTCTCACTAAAAAAAGGTAAGGATCCTGTGGGAGTGCAGCTCATACAGGCCAATAAGCCTTCTGTGCTGTGAAAATTTTAACTAAAACCCTTGCACAGCGATTAGACCCTATAATTCCCACAATTATTGATGAGGACCAAACAGGCTTTATTCCTGGGCGGCAATCATTTTTTGATATGAGAAGATTATTTAATGTGGTGTTTTCCCCCCATTCAGCTGTACATCCTGAAGTTATTTTAAGCCTTGACACCAAAAAGGCATTCAAGAGAATTGAATGGGCCTATCTGTTCGCAGCGTTCAAAAGATTTGGAATGGGGCCCACTTTCTGTAGGTGGATCAAAGTCCTATATTCAACACCTGTGGCTGCAGTCAGGACAAATGGCCTAATCTCAGAATACTTTTTGCTCTACAGAGGTACAAGACAGGGTTGCTGTCTGTCGCCCTTCCTGTTTGACATTGCACTAGAACCACTGGCAATTGCCATTAGATCTGAGCACAGAATTAAGGATATATCCAGGGGTGAAACAGAACATAAAACCTTGCTTTATGCTGATGACCTACTTCTGCAAATGTCAGACTCAAGTGAGAATTTACCTCACCTTCTCTACTGGCTGCAAAAATTCAGTAGCATATCAGGGTATAGAGTTCATTTATCAAAATCTTTATTATTTCTGTTGAATGATCGCACACAATGGATCACTTATGAAGCTTTTCCCTTTAAAATTGAAAATGATAATTTCACATATCTGGGAATAGAGATAGAAGGTTCAATTAAGGCTATTTTTCAGCATAACTATAGGTCTATTTTGGATCGCACCAAAACAGACTAGGTGCTCGAAACTTGCATTCTCACTGGCAGGTTGGATAAATGCAGTGAAGATAACTGTAATGTCCAGGTTTCTTTATTTATTCCAAATGATCCCCATCTTTCTCCCCAAATCCTATTTTGCTCAGCTGGACCGCTTTGTTTCTTCATGCATATTGAATAAAAAACCTGTATGTATAAAGAAAATTAAATCTGATGATGGTTTGGATTTACCTAACTTTTTATATTACTACTGGGCAACTAATATTGTCAAGCTGACATATTGGATCACCACGTTTGCAGATAAGGAGGATCCGGTTTGGGCTGAGATGGAGCTGAGAGCTACATCTCCATCTCCATCCTCCAAA
>JBAMYA010000020.1:9561678-9581261 GCA_037176975.1 Arrhamphus sclerolepis
ATATGTGTATATATATATATATATATATATATATGTATATACATACTTTGAGGGTTGATCGGTGATGTCACATGGGTGCATCCACCTGGGATAGGGTATTATTATTATTATATTATGGGTATTATTACTGGACAAACATGGGAGAATGATTAGTCTGAAACCTACCAAACCCGTCAGTGGTAAACAACATATTTACGTGGAAAAATTGGTTGGTCTGCAACTTTGATCCACCCAAATATTTTCCCCCAACCAGCAAATAGACGGTGACAAAACCTTGCTGAGATATTCCTTTGAACTCAGGGGAGGAAGGAAACTTCATGTGGATGCTCGAACACTCAACGCTGACAGTGACTCATCCATGATTCTTTGGCCACTTCACCAAGGTGACTTTCAGGATTATGGATGAAGGATTGGGCATGTGATCAAGGCTTTAGCAAAGCACACACTACAGCTGCTGGCCTTATTCCACCATGGCCTCTGAGAAGTAAACTATTCATAGCTGGGCTCCCATGCATATGTATCCCTGTAAATGAGGGGGTGGGGTGGTGGTGGAGGTGGTGGAAGCCCCATTGTCTTTTCCAGAAAGCAGCAGTCTGCTTTCTTCTTTTGAGCATTTTCCCCATTGGCATGCCCCAGACTGCGTCAGCTTTAGACTTCGATTGCTTCTAAAATCAGCTGAATTAGCTCAGTGTACAGAATATGTGTCTAAGTGTGTGTTTCCCAGCAGGAACAGTCCCTGCAGGCACAAGACAATCCTCTCCTCGCCGCAGACACACACCGGCATCAACCAGCAACAAACCCACAGCTCATTAAGGTCTCTGAAGGTTTTAGAGTGCAGATATTTATGAGCTTCTGTGTGTGTGTGTGTGTGTGTGTGTTGGTCTGCGTGTGATAAGAACGCAGCAGAAGTTTGTCTATTTGGGGACTGCATAATATATTACTAACAACTAACGATACCTGGGAGACACAAAGTGAGCTATCATCTTTCACTCAGGTATTCGCTGCTCCGCGTGTGTGAGGCCATTTGAAGACTTTATATTCTTGGCTTCATCTGTTTTCATTAATCACCGTTACACTGGTTGGTGCTCGCTTTGAAAAGAAAACACGCAGCGAAAAGTCTTCTGAAAACAAACGATGTGTGTTTTCATCTGTACACAAGCGTAACACAGCGAACCACCACGACAGAGAGCACAGAACAGAACAGTTTAGAACTGCACTTGTGGACAGACTGGACAGAAGACAGACGGGAACACCTGACTCACTTCTGGCAGCATTGAAATATTTAGTTGCACTTCATCACATTTAGAACCAGCTAAGACATAAGTCATCTCAGATCCTCCTCACCGCCAGGATTCATGCAATTTATAAGAAAACAATGAAGTTGTAACTTTTCAAATACTGACAATTACCACTCAAATTATATTGTTGGACAAACTTATGAAAAGTTATTGATAAGTGTCTTAGTTTAGACCACGTGTGTCAAACTCAAGGCCCGTGGCCCAAATCCGGTCCACCACTTCATCTTATCTGGTCCATGAGAGCGTGTAAAGATGATCATAAATTTAATCATAAGTATAAAATTATGAATGTAAGTCAGCTGATTTATGTCTCAAAGTCATGATTTAGCAAACATTTGAAAAATATTTTAGGACAAAAAGTTGCTCATTCTTGTCAAAACTTGTGATTTTTGTAAAAATTAACTTTTTTTAAGACAAAAGAAATTGTGATTTTAGGACAAAAAGTTACAGCTTCAAAAAGTATGTAAAAATGTTGCAAAAAGTTTATATCATCCAACACAAAATTGTAAGTTTAAGTTAAAGAGTCAACATTTTGTGCCATTTTAGGACAAAAGCCTCAATTTTTACGACAAAGGTTGTGATTTGTTGTTTTTAAATTTACAGTTTTACAGGAAAAAAAAGAAAAGAAAAAATATAAAGTCACAATTTGGTGACATTTGGGTTTTGGTTTATTTTTAAAGTCTGGATATTTCAAAATTAGTCATTTTAATACAAAATTAGCTTTTTTACAAAAGTAGTAAACTTTTTTTTTTTAATTTGTGATTTATAAGAAAAAGAATTGTTGATTTTAGAACCAAAATTCACATTTTTATCAAAAGAGACCTGCGATAATGCGATAAAAGAAATTAGCTATTTCACAAAATTAGTTTTTCTTCTTTGTTTTACAGAAAAAAAAATATTATTTGTGATTTTCCTAAAGAAAAATTGGGATTTTTAGTACAAAAGCCTCAGTTTTATGATTTTTGTAAAATTGGGGGTTTTATAACATAAATTCACTTTTGAAAACATGTTTTTTAAAACAATTTTAAAAAAATGGAACGATGGGGAAAAAAAATTGTAATTTTAGTACAAAAGCCTAAATTCTATGATAAAATTTGAGAATCTATGGCAGTTCTTTCTTTTTTCAAATTTTACGAGGAGTCCGTGAACTAGCAGGAAACGTGACAACACAGCTGGTTGAGAAAGTAAAACAGAACTGGCACTTTCATGGTAACCATGGTGATGAGTTTGACAGCCCTGATGTAGACCAACTATCTGTTCCACGTCCAACAAACCATCTGTACTCTTCATTCTTCATCCCTGCTGATGTTTTAGGAATATGTTTTCAAAGTTCTTACATTTTCCTTCAGAGGAAACCAAATCTTTCTCTCTCTTTTCCGTATTTATCTTCTGCTTCCCACTAATCAGACGCATAAAGATATCACGGAAACAAAATTAGTTAGAGTCGAAAGGAACTGTGATGTAAAGTGACATCTCAACATTAGTCTTACTTAACATGTTTCCTCGCCAGCGCGGTTGGTGTCACGTCCTGCTAATTTGTTTATGTTTAGGCTTTATTTTGCCAGAGGGCGCCAGAGTGTGACCACACAGCCAGATGTGTGTGAATTAATGCAGGATGTCACCGAGTCCTCGGCTCCTCTACATTAGCCAGTTGAGTGTGACAAGTGTGTGGCGGTGAAAGGGTATTTGCCCAGAAGGGTTCCAGAAAAGAGGGCAGGAGGTCACAGCACACTGGCATGTTGCATTTAGGGGTTCATAATTGTGCCTGAATCCCCCCCCCAAGTTTAGATGTGAATGTTATTACTGAAAACAGATGATGTAACGAAGTTAAAGCTGTCGTGTGACAGAATTTTATGAGAGGTGAAATAGAAAATAACTTTTCAATCAATGTTTTTAAAAGCAGCTATTCATAAGCATCACAATGAAAGACTGCAGCCTTCCCACAGGACAAAATCCCCATCTCATGGGTTTAAAGAGAGGGATTTAGGTCCAGACCAAAATCTGATAGATTCTTCATTCTCATTCTGCTTTTCAATTCCATCAAGTTTCAGGAAATTCACCTGGGACTTTCTTTCCTAATCTCACAGACAGAAGGCTGTGGCAGAAGAACAACTGCTCCTGGCTACTTTGTTCTTCTATCACCGCTTCTACAAATCTAAAAAGTAAAAAATACGCTCTGCTTTAATTTGTAATTACAACCTGTACAGAAGTTTCAAAAACATAAAGTCGAAGCCCAGTCCAGACTGAATAAAGATTACATTAGAGGGATCGCTAACTTCACTGAGCACACAGAATGACAGACAACATGAAAAGATTCACTTTTTTTTACTTCATTTTATAAAGGGTAATTGAATCTTATGTCAATCATCGCCTCCCACACAGTAACCTTTGAGCAGACTACCAACTGCTTGTAACAGATGTTCTTTAAGCAGAGATATGACCTGTCACTGAGATACCAAAAAAAACAAAACAGAACAGCAGAACTTCTCCACAACCAACAAATATTGGCAGTTTGCTTGTCTGCTGCAGTTCTGGACATATTTCACGTTTCCACAATTGTAGTTTGGAGACACATCGCTGATAAAGACAGGAAAGATGTGGAGAAGCAGCTTGTCTGATTGCGGGTTTCTCTTCAGCCATCTGGCAGCACAACTCAGTTTTTGCATTAAGTTTTGGAAGATCTACTGTCCATTCTGTACATTCTGCAGCCTCTCATTTCTTCAACAACCGTGCCAGAAGACACATCCTGTGGTCGTGGAAAAGATGTTCACCTGCTTCAGGTCAAATTATTGGCATCCAGCAACGAAAAGATCCGAGGAGATTGATGAAACTACTAAAATTATGTTCAGAACGCATCATCACAACCTGGAAGGATAGTGGAGAACCATCATCTTCCAGGAAGAAATGGGGTCTGAAAAAGATCTTTAATGATCGTGATCAGTGATCCCTTCAATATTTGGTGAAATCAAATCATATATATCTGTAAATGATTTAAAAACAAAAGCCTCCTCCTCATCCTCCTAGATGGTTCCACCTTCTAAGCTCAGGTCCTCTACCAGATTCCTGGGAGCCTGAGGGTCTGTCCAGGATCTTAGCTGTTCCTAGGACTGCACTCTTCTGGACAGAGATCTTTGATGGTGTTCCCAGGATCTGTTGGAGCCACTCTCCCAGTTTGGAGGTTACAACCCCAAGAGCTCCTATCACCACTGGCACTACTCTAGCCTTCACCTTCCAGATCTTCTCTGTCTCCTCTTTCAATTTCTGGTACTTCTGAAGCTTCTCGTGTTCCTTTGTCTCGATGTGGAATTCATATGTCTGTCACCACTGCCTGTTTCTGGAACTTGTCCACCACCGCAACGTCCAGCTAACTGGCCATCACCAGTTTATCAGTCTGGATTTGGAAGTCCCACAGGATCTTAGCTCTTTAATGCTTTACAACTCTTGGGGGTGTCTCCCAGTTAGAGGTTTGTGCTGTGATTTGTAAACTGGTATCCACCAGAAATAAAGCCATTCAGCAGTGAGACATAAAGCAGTGATGTTGACCTCCAACACCTCCCTGCAGCAGCCCCCTACCACAGCAAGCCACCCCCAGTGACACCCCCGCCAGCAGCCCCCCACCATAGTCCAGCGAGAGTTCAGCCCCAACGCACAGCGAGACGAACCCAGAGGGATGCAGAGGGGGAGAGCAGGTAGACGAAAATACGCAACAGGGGCTCTGGACCCGCCCCCAGCCACATGGAGCAGGTCCACGCCATTGTTGCCTCGAGACCTTAACACTACATGTTTGAGACAGTGAAAGTTTCTAACTTCACGATTATAAACTAGTAAGTGCAACCAAAATCCCTTGCTGTGTGAACCCCAACTATGTGATAAGGATAGATGACTGCATTAAAATTGGAGGGCAGGAGTAGACGAGGAGGTGGCAAGGGAGGAAGGTGACACACTGCGGTGCCACATAGTGATGGCTGAGGAGAAGGTTCTTCTCAGTTGTGTCCAGATCACATTCTGATAAATCTCCTAGCAGAGAGGGAGATAATGGGATGAGGCAGCCCAACAAACCCGATAATGTTTCCACGTGGCAGGAAAAACCCATTTTGAACATTCTTTGTGCAGCGTAATGAGTTTTATATTACAGGCTTTGTAAGCTAGAATTTTTAGTCATAAAGTAAATATTTTTACAGAGTCCAGAATTCAGTGTCAGAACCAGTAGAGCTATCTTCCCATCCGTTGAACAGGAGGGAAATAGTTTTATTTTAGCTATTATTTTATATATGTTGGAGATTTTTTTATTTATTTTCTTTTTTTTTTTTTTAGGAAGATATTTCCATTTAATCTGCTGCTGCAGGGGGAGATGTAGGTTGGCTGATCTTTCATGATCTTTGATCTTTCTTTTTCTTTTTTTCACTGTTGCATATTAATGGTATAGTGCCAAGACATTTCTTCTTTTTTTTTAAAAAAAGTTGAACATATATAAAATTTAATCTTGTAGAATATGCCATGATAGTGTGTTCTTCACCAGTCCTCTTTGACCATATAACTTAACATATTTTATTAACTCAAAAAAAAAACAAATTTTGTCAGAGAGGACTAGAATCACTGACAGGGAAGGACAAAAAGGACAGGACAGATAAAGACAAGAAACAGAAGACAGACATTGTTGGATGTGGTGTGTGTGGGGTACTGTGGTGTATATTGGACACACCAAACCCAGTTCTCTTCACAGTGTTTCTTCAATGTCCAACCAGGTGACGTCTGACTGTATCTGTATCTGAATCTGTGTACATACTGAAGTTGGTTTGCGAGAGAATAGTGTTTAGATATGTGGAACTTCTAAGCCTCCCTGAGATTTGGCTTCTTTTGTTTTCCTATAGAATTTAATTAAAATTGAATCTAAAGAGTTAAATCATGAACTAGTGGGTTGAATTGGAATTATTGAAAATAAATATGTTAGTTTAGGGAGAATAGTCATTTTGATTATTACTATTCTGCTCATAACAGATGATTGTAAATTTATCCAGCATTGAAGATCGCCTTCTATCGTTCTTAATAATGGAGTAAAACTGAGACCAATCAGGTCTGACAGCCTGGAGGAAACTTTGATGCCTAAGGAAGTGTAGTGAGCTGTGCTTTGAGGGATGGCTGATGTTTGGGCTGCCTCATCCCATTTAGTTTTGTGCAATGGAAGGATGGATGGCTTATTCCAGTTTATTGCGTTTATGTATCAGTGATTCTGGAGCATAAATTAATAAGCTGCACTTCTTCTTGTAGTGATGATTTTGTAAAAAGAGAAGAATGTCATCAGCATATAGGCTGATCTTATCGTGCGTTAGAGATGTATGGCTTCCTGTGATGTGGACGTTCTGATGGATAGCTGCTGCTAAGGATTCAATTAATATAATGAACAAAGAAAACAGAGAGTGGACATCCTGGTTCCTCTGTGTAATGTAAAGCTTTCTAAAGTTATTCCGTTGGTGGTCACCATGGCTGAAGGTGCGTTGTATAGGACTTTAATCCAATTAATAAATGACTCCCCAAAGCCAAATTTTTGTAACATAGTAAAGAGAAGTTTCCAGTTTACTCTGTCAAGTCCTTTTCCTGCATATAAAGAGGCTCATTTGAATTAATTAGCCAATATTTGCCAGATTTATTGTCATGGTGAAATTTTTCTTGTCGAAGTCTATGAAATAGAGCTTTAGTTACTTTTTTTTTATTATCTAATTTAACTAAGCCTGATGCTTTCTTAATTCCATCTGAGTTTCTTCTGTTGGGTTATTTGTGTTTAATGTTTCAAGTTGTGTGGACCTGTAGATTCACTGTGCCACTGCATCGAACAGATCAGTGTGTGGATGCAAAACAATTTTCTCCAGCTAAACTCAGACAAAACTGAAATCATGTCAGTGGCCCACAGAAAAAGAGAATGTGTCATCAGTCTCTAGAACCTAATAATCAGGTTAGAAATCTGGGGGTATTATTGGACTCAGGCCTGAACTTAAACAGCAACATTAAATCAATGATGTCCGCAGTTTTTTACCATCTAAAAAACATTGCCAGAATTAAAGGAACAGAGTCTAAACCAGACTTAGACAGACTAATCCATGCGTTTGTCTCCAGCAGGTTAGACTACAAGAACGGCTTGCTCACTGGGCTCTCTGAACCAGCTGTAAGACACCTGCAGTGCATCAAGAATGCTGCTGCTCCAGTCCTGACTAGAACCAGGAAATACAACCATATTAGTCCAGTCCTGACTAGAACCAGGAAATACCACCATATTAGTCCAGTCCTGACTAGAACCAGGAAATACAACCATATTAGTCCAGTCCTGACTAGAACCAGGAAATACCACCATAATAGTCCCGTCCTGATGGGAACCAAGAAATACAACTATATTAGTCCAGTCCTGACTAGAACCAGGAAATACCACCATATTAGTCCAGTACTGACGAGAACCAGGAAATACCACCATATTATTCCAGTCATGATTAGAACCAGGAAATACCACCATATTATTCCAGTCCTCAGGTCTCTGCACAGGCTTCCTGTCACTCAGAAAACAGACTTTAAAACAGCTCTTCTTACCAACAAGTCTTTTCATGGTCTACCGCCAAACTCCATCTCTGACATGTTGGAGCCATATGAACCAACTGGGACTCGGAGAACCTCAGGGAGTGGCCTCCTGCTGGTGCCCAGAGTCAGAACTGATCAAGGTGAAGCTGCGTTTCAGTTTTATGGTCCTGAAATCTGGAACAGTCTTCCAGAAGATGTGAGACAGGCCTCAACTCTGACGATGTTCAAGTCCAGGCTGAAAACAGTTCTGTTCAGGTGTGAATATGACAACTGAAAGGATTTTATCTGGACTCCTTGTTTTTAATTAAATTAACTATTTAATTAATGATTGTTTATTATGTTTTATGGAATGATTTTATTTGCTTTCTTGTGATTTCATGTAGCTGTAAAGCATTGTCTTGTGTGTGAATTGTGCTCTACAAATAAACATGCCCTGTTTTATTTTATGTTCTCATTAGTTAAAGTTCTTCCTACTTTTCTTTCTTCTTTTCATGAACAAAGTGGGATATGATTTTGGCTCGTAATACTGCCTCACCTGTTTCTCAGAGTGGTGCAGATGATGATTTGGGACATTTTTTACATCTACGTAACTGCTCATCATGCCAAAGCTGGAAGCAGTTTTGTGCTTTTTTGTTGTTGTTGTTTTTGTTTGGAGACAGAGAGGAACATCACAGCAACGTTTTGGCGAAGCGATTTCTGTTTTTGTCATTCTTTGGCTTCTCTAATGCTTTGGGGTAGAGTGTTTTGATGAATGTCTTTTGACTCATAGGAGTCTTAGCTTTCATTTGAGGGGTCACTTGGTTGTTTTGCACAATTGTTCTATTCTGTAGCTGAGAAATGTCACGAGCGACTTCACACAGTGGTGCTGTATGGAGTTTGGTATTTGATCATTCATTTAGTTGTTACTTTAAAGAAGATTTATACATTCTTATAGCCCAGATACTTATGTTTAATTTGATGTGCAACATCACGATATTCTTCCAAATTGAGGGCATTGTTTCACACTGTGTTTACCAAGTGCTTCTCTTCAAATGAAACATCACAGTGACTCAGACCCATGACTCAATGACTTCAGAGGCAAAAATCAATTAAGTCAGCTGAAGTTAATCTTACACCCCACGCAGCATCTGTCATTTCATATAAGGTCACAATTCATGACAAATTTCTTATCAGTTGTATTTTATTCACTTGTTCAGCTTGCAGATATCTGATTTTAATTTTGATGTCAGCAAAGCTTCCGGTGGATCATTACTGGGTGGTGTTCAGTAAAGGTTGTCGGGGCTGACTTAACTGTGCCTGTTGGGAATCTGCTCTGGAGCCGGAGGGAAAACAGTTTCCTGGAGAGTAAAGCTGGTTTTTGAAGTCAGCCGCCTGGCAGTTACGGCCCTCAGTGGGCTCCTTCACCTCCAACAGATCAAAGATCATCTTTAATGTGCCTGTGCTCGAAGGAATCATAGGAACAGGTAGCAGCCCACTACGGCAACACCAGAGGAAAACGGGGAGAAATAGCAGGGAACGTTTCTTCAAAGTGCTCTTATTTGAAAAGTAACTTATATTAGCTCAAAAAGATGAAGTAACTAACAGCCTCAGTGTGAAACTGACATCAGTGTATCTCTGATTGAATGTCCACCTCATCTCAGTGGTGGATTAGATCAAAATAGACTTCTGTATTTTCAAATAAGATCAGAAAAAAAATCACTTTGCTGTTCTTAGTAATTTACACTTGTGTTGCTGTGAATATAGACTGAAAAGTCTTTAATTCAAAGGAGCAGTTGAACAAAGCGCTGTGATCTCTTCTAGCTGCCCCTGGAGGATCCCTCCAGGAGGTCACCTCCACGCTGGCGCTTCTTAAAATGCCATTGAAGAGAGAAGTCCATGAGTTTATTTATGCAATGAATCCTGCACAGTTGTTCCTTATTCAGTGTTTCCTGGATCAATACGCCATCTGTGACTCAAAGGGTGCTATTTATGCAACACACTTTTTTGTTTAAGTTGTTGGCCCACCTGTGTATAACACTGATCCACATTGTCAGCCGTTGTACAGGGATATGATCCCCTGTGAGAAATAACTTTTAAAAAGATAGCCCCTTAAATAACATTCTGGTGAATTTTGTAGAAATAAATCGACAACGAGACACAAGATGAAGCCTGTATTACAGCCTGGTTTGTATGTTCAGTAAAACTAGTCACTTACCTGCCTACCTAGCGCTTCTACAGCATACTGAGACTACAGATACGACAGCCATACCAAGAAAGGCCAGTAGGGGGCAATTATAGTACTCCAAAGTAAACTAGGAAGTGATTAGTAGCCACTGACGAAATGACATGAAGGAGGACACGGAATCATTCTGCTTTAAAAACTATAATTGTAAAATAAGCACCAGAGGGCTTCTCGTCACTGCCCACCTCCTCTATCCAAGGCCTGCGCCATTTATTCTTTACACCTTTATCGACATCTTTAGTGTCTTCTCTGCTTCATAAAGGTTAGGAAGAGATCAGTGGTTGGATGTGTCGTCATGACCAATCAAACTGCTGCTGAAATATCCAGGAAGAGAACTGTTTGTTGTGTTGACCAGCTAGCTGCTAGTAGGCTAACAACGTTTTGTGGAAAACTAACCAGTGAGCTGAGTGAAAGGACACCGCCGTAACGACTCGGTGTTACAGCTATCAGAAGAGCAGCTGGTATATCGACTCGATGTCGTGGCGGCGGCTAAATTCAGAACACTACTGAAACAAACAAGACTTTTCATTACAAATTTCACAAAATTTTTACTTTTTACCTTAAAATCACTTTTCTTTTCTTTTTTGTTGGAAGATTAAATTTTTGCAACCTTTGACATAAAATTAAAAGTTGTAAGATTGCAAATTTTGCTAATTCTATAATTTCCACATTTTGTCTAGTTTATTTTACAAAGACAAGAATGAACACCTTTTTGTTGTAAAATCTTTTCCAAACCTTTGCTAAATCATGATTTCTTTTTTTTTGTTTCACATAAATCAGCTTCGCTCCACCTCGGTTAATCCACTTATTGATGTCAGAACTGAATCAAGTCACATCAGAAATGTTCTAGTTATGAGTATATGACTGTCTTTAAATGCTCTGGGGCCAGATAAAATGAAGTGGTGGGCCAGATTTGGCCCGCAGGCCTCACGTTTCACAAGTGTGGAGACCCTTCCTAGCAGACTGTTGCTTGATAATAGAAGGTCTGATTATCATCAGTGGCCTACTCAGGAAAGATTAGTCTCAGATTTTCCAACTTGTTGAAAATAAAATGGAAGAATATTCTGGAAGATCAGATATGGGTACAACGCGACTCATGCTTTCACATGTTGTTTTATCTCAAGATGTGGTGTTTGCCTTAGAGTAACCACAATAAAACAACTTTACTGTGGTGATGTTGCTGCTTTTTGCCTAATATTTCATCATTGTTGTGAGGTAACTCAGGTGAAGTTCAAAAGTATCTCTCCAACATGAGACACGTCAACCAGCAGCTGTGCTTTTTCGCATCAACATCCACGGATTTACAAACAGCCAATCAATATGTTAAAATGAAAAAAATTGCTTTTGAGAGAAACATTTTGCCTTTAAATGAATTTACAGAAAACACAAAGTGTTCAGTGGAGATCAGTTAAACCACCTCTCTCCTTTTCATGTTGCAGTTTCTGTGTCAGCTCCGCCTTTCTTCAACATTACGTCCTTGACACACATAAAAAAAAAATACGGATAAGAAACATGCTCTTTTGGTCTTTCTCTGTGACTTTATCGTCTCATGACGAAACAGCGGACACATATTCACACAAATATAGCTGACCTACAAAAATCTCTGTACGTGCGCAATCGATAACTGTCAAAAGCACCTAAACAAAACTTCCCATGTTCTTGTGGAAGTAGAGCAAACATACTTACCGAGATGATGGCAGCCAGAGTCTCTATAGCACCTGTGCTCAGTGTGATGTAGGGGAGCATGTTCTCTGAGAAGCCTGCTTCCCGAAGGATCCCATTAGTGTAGTACCAGATCTGCAGGGGAATTAATCACATTCAAGTGGCTTTTCATTTGCTTTGCATAAAATCTACTGGGTTTTGTTACAGAAATCCAGGCTCTTGTTAGTGTCAAACCTTAAACATGTTAGAAATACTTCCTAATACTGGATCTCTTAACATTTAAACCAAATTAATATAAGATAGCATAAAACTCAGTACTGTGGATGAAGGACTAAGGCAGACTACTCAGCCAGGCGCATTCACATAAACACATATCTAGATGAGCACCAGGATGATATATATATATATATATATACATATACATATATTTATATATATATATACATATATTTCCTCCTGGAGAGTGGCTCTGACCCTCACTAGTCACTAGTCCTCACTTGGGGTGAAACTCTCCATGCTTTGCTCAGAGTTTCCTTGTCTTGGCTTCAGCTTGCACCTCTTCCAACGGCCAGGATATTATGCCAGATACCTGATTACTGGTAGAACATACGTGTTGATAGCCTGGTTCTGTTTTTTGCCGCATTCAGTTGACTCTTCAGAACCCATCTCACCCTCTGCAGGTACTTGGCTGTAGCTGACCTCCATGCCTCCTAGTGGTTTCCATCTGCCTGTGGGATCCCCAGGTATCTGCAGCTGTCCTGAATATCTGCTATGTTGCCTTCTGGTAGTTCAACCTCTTCAGTCCTGACCATCCTCCCTGTCCTAAATACCGTCCTCCCACACTTGTCTAATGGCATCCTGATGTCGTTGCAGTAGATCCTGGTGAGGTGTATCGGGGAGCTGATGTCACGCTCGCTCGTCGTGTACAGCTTGATGTCATCCTTGTCGAGGAGATGGCTGACAAGTCTCCATCCGTAGCCACTCTTGTTGATGATCTGACTGAGAGGGTTCAGGCCTATGCAGAACTTCAAGGGGGACAGGGCATCTCCTTGATATGTACCGCATTTGATGCTCACCTGTGCCACTGGCATTGAGGTGACCTCCAGAGTTGTCTTCCACAACCTCATCAAGTTCTGGTGTCCAGGTGATCTTATAGATCTTCAAACACGCCAGTACCTGTGTGTGTGACATGCAGTTCTAGGCTTCCTGTAACTAGTCCAGGCAGTGCACAGGTTGGTGCCTCTGGACTTGTAGTCTCGGGGAACTGCCCCATCCACCAGTAGCTGGTTCTTGGCCCCTCTGGCTTTATTACCAATCCCCTTCTGTGTGCTGCTCAGATTGATCCCTGTGCCTACTCATCCTCGCAGCTATGATGCCTGACAGGAGCTTCCATGTGGTGCTGAGTCGGGTTATAGGCCAGTAGTTGGACGGTATCATGCCCCTCTGGGGGTCCTTTATGATGAGGACTGTCCAGCCTTGGATTAGAGCTCCTGGGTGGTGTCCGTGATCTCAGCAGCTGGTTCATTTGTGCTGCTGGGCATTCGGGGAGTGCAGACAGCTTCTATGCACTTAAAGGATGGATATCTATATTCAGATGTCTGCGTCATCAAGCTTTCAATTTAAATCTTTATATAAAAAATAGACTAAATCATTTACAATAAATACTGTAAAATCGTTGGCAAGATAACACAAAGAGCTGGATTACACAGAAAAACTGAGACCAGTCAGTAAAGCTTCATCTTACAGCGTTGAGGCCGCAGAGTTGATAGCAGGCCATGGTGATGATGATGGTGATGAGCTGCCAGCGAACCGCTGGGCTCCTGAGCAGCTGTAGCACAGAGACGGTGTGCAGGTTGTCCTGAGCTCGAGCCTCTGCGTGGACCTCCTCCAGCTCCTGGGACACATCCTTCTTCCCCAAAAACCTCTGAAAAGCTGACACACACCCACACACACAAGCACAGTTAAAAAAAAAAAAGAACAGTACAGGAGCCACCAACAACACTCACCATGCTGAGGTCAGAGAAGCTGAGGATTTGTTTTGAGAACATAAATGGAGCTGTTAAACCTCAATTTAATCCATTTTACGGTATATCCTGGTATTTTCTTTTTGAGTCACACTTGTCAATCCAACTTGTTTGTCTCTGGGTATAATAATAAATAACCACTAAAAGACAGTTTTCTGCAGTAAAGAGCTTGTTTGAAGTGCTTCAAAGTGCATTGTGCAGAATCATCACAGCCCCCAGGCCTTCCATCTCCCGTCTTTACCCCACACCAGCGTTTAACTGCACCTGTCAACTAGATGCGGCAGCAGGACACCAACTAGCATGGACAATATGCAGTCCAACCCTCCCACCGCCACATGTTTATAGATTTTAATACCATATGCTGTAAATGTCCTCCAGAGATGGCAGCTCAGAGCAGACTGTCCTACAAGCAGAACGTACAGCTCTATTTAAAGCTCTCTTATGTGGTTCACATTTAGCTTTTTGTCGTCCCTTTTACGGGTTGTGTGCATCCTTTTCTTTGTGTTTTTATTTTTCTGCAACCTCACTGGCTTTCCACAAACAAGCATTCAATTAAACAGTTGCACACAACACATCAGCTTTGATTGACATTCATCTCATGGTGTGTCAGATGCAGATGTGATGAATATGGATGAGCTTTACTCATCCATAATAAAACACACAGTATTGTTGTCAGTTCACCACCAAGTTTCATGCTGTCAGCACATTTAAAGCCTAAAACACCTCAGTTTTGACAGAAGCAGCTATTGCTCAGATGAAGCTGTTTTTAAGTCTAAATCTCTCTTCAGTTTTGTTCCCAGCTGTTGCGAGTCCACTTGGTGCCATGAAACAGCACTTTTCTTTTTTAGTATGCAACCTGGTCTGATGGCCAAATGTGAAACAGAGGGGTGACTGGTGTGACTGGGTTCTCTGTGGGCAGGAGATGACTCATGTCCACTTCGCGTACGAGTCGTCTTTTCTCATTCAGCGGCTAATGGAAACGCAGCGATAGTAGGCGATGCTGTATGGTGCTGCGTGAAGAGCCATCGTTCATCACCAAGCAGCAACCATCATACTCATCGTACATTCATGCTAGCCAAAAATAGCATGAGCTTTCAAAGTAAAGTAAGAGCAACTCCTGATAGACTCCACCTTCACCAACACTTTAACACTCTATTCCTGTGCGTAGTTATTGTCTCAGAAAGAAAGCTTAAATCATGAAAAGTGGTTATTATGCAGTTGTTAAATTATCTGGGAGACTGTGTTTTTTAATGAGTAGGTCCTGTTTGCAGACACATTATTTTGTGATTCATCTTTGATTTGCATTATAAATGCACTGTCAAAAAAAACGAGTAAATTCAACACATTTCCAAGGTCCCTTTAAAGTATTTGTAGTGCACCCTGAGGCTACATCAGAGTTATGACATGTTCTGAATGTGAATATCTCCTCTGAGACAAATAAACGTGAAATGATCTATTGCTTCAGAGCAAATGACTCTCGGCCTTTTTTGCTGACGCCTGCAGTGATTTAAGACATTTAAATGCTTGATTATGTTGCTATCTAAGCCAACTACAGACAAAGGTTTATTTATTCTTATTCTTATCCTTGCACAGGCTGTCACCTCACATCTCGAGGGTTCTGTGTGGGTTTTCTCCAGATACACTGGCTTCCTTCCAGACCTCAGAAACATGCACAACTGGTGATTGTGCATCAGCAGAGGAAGCTTTTATGGGTGTGAGAGGTAAAAACCACCAATCTGTTTTCTCATACAGGAGATGAATAATGTCAGTGGCAACTGCTTCATGTTTGCAAATCTTGCTGCATCTTTAAATTAGATAAAGAAGACTCACATGTAGTTGCTGTTAAAATGCTCCATGCCTTGTTCTCTAAAAACTTAAGTTTATGGGAATCTGTGTGCACGGAAGCTTATCCCTATGATCTGTGGAGTCCCTCAAGGGTCAGTTGGTGGACCACTGTTATTCAACCTCCACACCAAGGTCAGAGCTATGCAGACGACAGTCAGATCTACCAGGCTTTCTCATCAAATGACTCTGGTCTGTTACACTGCGTTTGCTAGTGCTTAGAGCAAGTGAACAGCTGGATGCAATCAAGCTTCCTTCAGTTAAATCAGGACAAGACAAAAATGATTTTAATAAAATAGACACAATGAGCATTGTCACCCAGCTTGAATCGAAAGGACTCAAGACAAAATCCCAGATTAAGATATATATCCATCAAAGGTTTGTTGTATTGTCTGAATTGTCAATCTAAGTAGCACGTTCACGTCTAACTGGAAAAAAAACAACTTTCTGGAATTCACCAGGTTGAAGGTTGTTTGAAGTTTTTTTTATTTTGGACAAATGGATGGTATATATACATGTGTGTGTCTGCCTCTTTCCTCACTTTGATGCTTCCTCCCTTAAAGGGGAATTCCTGAGGTTATGGGAAGCACAGGTGGGCACAGATTAGGGACGCAGCTCAGAACAGTAAATCTCTAAAAACAGACCAGGACTGAAAGCGGGTCATTAGGTTGTGGGAATTTACTGGCACACTGCTGCAGACTGCACAAGACACAAACGTGCCAAACTAAAGCTACGTCAGGAGCCTCCTGAGAGGTCTGGGAGCCACAAGGATGCTGGGAGAACAGCAGCCCCAAGAAACACAAATAAAATACGGTCCACCTGTCAGAATTTTGCTACTGTACATTTTTCATACTGACATTAACATTTTTTTTAAAGAAAACATGAGGGAATGAGATAACCTTTCTTTGTTACAAGATTGTTTTTTATTCACTCACTCAGTTTTATCAGATAATTCTGCACATTCTGCTTCTTCTCAGTTCTTCAACAACCATGTCAGAAGACACATCATGCAGCCATGGAAAAGATGTTAATCTGTTCCAGAACGGTCAGATTACTGGCACTAAGCAATGCAAAGATCTAAGGATCTAAGTTTAATCTGCATTTGTCTTGTAAAAGAGATTTTTGATCTCAAGGAGTTTTTTATCCTGGTTAAATAAAGGTTGAATGAAAATGAAAAAGGAGATTTTTGAAACTACTGAAACTGGTTTCTGGCTCCCTGAACTGAGAGGTTTTAGCAAATTATTCATGTTCAATTCTTTAACCTTGAAACATTCTTTGCATTAGTAATAATCCCAGTAAAGACATAAAATCTTTTCAGACAGGTTGTAAGATGTTTTTGTCTTCATCCACAACCCCAGAAAGCACAAGGTCTCAGAAGAGATGCAAGAATCCAGACAAAAACAATCAGAGCCAAAAGCAGAATGTGGAGCCATTCAATCACAAATCATGAATCTTTCTATCCTGGAAAAAAAAAAGAAACTGCTCGCGCCAACACAGCTGGAGGAACGCTGGACCTTAAGGTCCTCATCACTGAGGTGGAAAGCAGCCGCTTTAAGGTGGAATAACTGAGGTGGAGAGCAGCTGCTTTAAGGTGGAATAACTGCCACATAGGACCTTGAGGGGTGAGGTGGTCTAGGACATGGGGGAGGTTGTCTCACATGTCACGAGACTGCCCACTCCTCAGCTTTTAACTACAACTTAGACATCTTTATATTCAAGATATACACCTCACAAACAGATTTGCACGTAGGGTCTTCAGAGGGGGGGTCACTGCAACCAGTACCACTGTAACCAGCTATGCCAGTAACCAAATATGGTTACTGGCATAGCCACATGGTGGCCTGACCTCCCCCTCCCCACATAGTTTTAACTGCATTAGTTACACCCACACACACTCATCACCAGGGGGCAGGAGTGAGGAGGGTGGGGTCTTCCTACACCCATGTTTCCCACGTTCGGCCTTGGGCAGGGGGACAGGTACTGGTTGCCGGGCCTGGGTCTGGGCTCACTGTGCTGCCGAGGGGAGGGGGGCTGCTGGGCTGTACCGGGCCTCTAGTGGGAGTTGGGAGTGGTGAGAGAATGATTGTCCTTGTCTTTGTCAGTGGGTGTATGTTGGTGTTTCTGAGTGAATGGGTGTCTACTGTCCAGCCTGGGTTTGGGGCTTTTTGCTGTTGGGCTTGCCTGGGCGTCTCTGCTGACCCCCGCTGCTCCTGCAGCTGGGCACGCCGGTGGCTCTGGGGATTCCACCTTGGACATCGGGGTAGGTGCCAACCTGCCAGCGTCGGCTGTCAGGGGTAGCCCGTCTCTCCGGGCGGACGGGCCTTTTGCTGGGCGGGGGGTGTGGTCCTGGGGGCGTGGACCTCTAGGCCCTGCAACCGGCCTGTACTGGGTGGCTGGTGCCCGGCGGGGTCTCGGTCCATCATTGCAGGCTCCCTGGCTTTCTTCTTCCATGGTCATGGGGGCTCCACCCGGGGCTTCCCTCTGTTACCTGCTGGGCGGGGTCAGGGCTTGCTGACGAGGGACTTCCTCCTTTCCCTCTCCTGGTCCCCCGTGGGGTTGCTGGTTGCCTGGGCCCAGGATTCTTCCTTGTCTTCCCCTGATAGCTTGGGTGGCCTGGTTGCACCCCCCCCTTCTCCTCCACTCCGAGTGCAGTTCAGGTAAAGCCTTGTATAGACATTGCACACACACATATACACACACATACACACCTGCTCATTCACCTACATGCTCACTTCACAGTTTTGATGGGGACAGATAGCTGCAGTGGCCCTGATTTAGTTTTAGAGACCTGGGCTGGGATGGTTGCTGTTTTTGTCTCTGCCTGTTTCTGTTTTGTTTTTTTTAATTTTCTTTTCTTCTCTCTTTCAGCTTCCAAGTGTATTTCTCCCATTGTCTTGTTTGTGTGCCTGTTGTGTTTGTTTTTGTTTTTCAGATTTGCGGCAGACGCCCTTATCCCTCCTCCTCACTCCCCCACCCCCCATTCATATCCCCCTCACTTTCTTTATTAAATAAAAAAAAAAAAAAAAAGAACCTAAAGCTAAATGGGGACCCATCGCATTCAGGTAACGCAACATTGAGGCAGATCTTGTCTTAACTGTCAGAGAGGATGTGGCGGGACCACAAGCTGTTACAGAAATAAAAGTTCAGATGAACACAAACATCTCCTGGATTGTCTTTTAACAGACCAGAACTCAAAGCTAATTGGGAATTGAATGAATCTTTGCTCATCGATACGCTGATTAACTGACTGTGTTCAGTGTTTAAAGCATCTGCAGGCCTCTGTGTGTGTTTGTGTGTGTGCGCGTACACATGTGCAACTGTTTACTCTCAGTACTGTCAATGCTAATTGCTTGCAGAGAAAATAATGAAGTCGTTTGCTCATCTGAACGTGCGCAGTCTCCATCAGTCTGCTGTCATTAGCACTGATGCTAATTGCTGGCATAAGTGCTGATGAAGTGACGAAGAACTTGCTGGAGTGTCTGAGTACGTGCACGTAGCCATCGCGCGCACCATCAGTCACTGTCCTGTCTTTAGCACTGCTGCTAATTGCAGGAAGACGTCGTGATGGAGTGGTCCCTCTGGACCGCTCAGCACCTCAGACCTCAATACACTTGATGCGCATTACAGCTTACGTGTGCACGTGTGTGTCCTTGCGGTTGGATTGATGAAGCAAGTGGGTGAATTATGTGTCTGTGTTGGTGTGTTGTGAGTGTTGGAAAGTGGAAGAATTAATGATGGCGTCCTCGCTGCGTGCGTGAGTGTGAGGAAGTTTCGCACCATAAAAGTAGAACCAGATAGTGGACTTGGACTCTTGCTGTTACCCCTTCTTCATCAAACTGTATGTGTGTAAAACAATAAATAAATAAAACAAAGAAGAGGAAGGACAAAAAATCTTCAAAGCTTTGAATGATAAAGCTCCAATTTATGTGAAAAATCTCATAGTTCCTTACTGTCCTAGTAGAACACTCCGCT
>JBAMYA010000020.1:9602765-9613033 GCA_037176975.1 Arrhamphus sclerolepis
GGATAGGCTCCAGCAGACCCCCGTGACCCTGCACAGGACATAGCGGGTATAGATGATGGATGGATGGATGGATGGATCGTTAACATACTTGTGCAGACCTGGATGACCAGCTGATGGTGATCCATTCATTCGACTCAGGTGTGTTGTGGGAGGGAAACATGTAAGATTTGCAGGACAGTGGCACTCGAGGCCTGGAGTTGCCTACCCCTGGTGTAGCTTTTCCAAAGAATGAGGAATTTGTTTGTATTGAATTTGAATATTTAATCGAATGAGGGGAAAACGATTTCTATAAATAGCCTGGTTGGGTCCAGGTGGTTCAGATGAAGCAATTCAAGGATGCCCATGGAACAGAAGAATGTGAAACCTGTAAAGGAAAACAACTGCCGCTGGTGTATGTCAACCTGATTAAGTGATTGCATGTGTGTTCTCAGTGAAGTTTCACTGGTTTATTGCAGTGTTTCACAAGGACTCACAAGGGGATTTTGATTGGTCCTTCAGCTGAGAGCATTTCCAAAGCTCTTAAAGACTTTAGAGTTTTGTTGGGGTTTAAAGGAGGCTTCTTGAGTCTTTTTATGGGACGTTCTGTCTACAGCACACTTAACCTTCAGGAGGTTATGCTGAGCTTCCACATTTCAATTGGGCTTCCATAATTCAGGAGGTCCTTGAAGGATTTCCAGACATCAGTGAAGATATCCACATTATCTTTGAGGAAGTTTTGTTTTGTTTTGTTTTATTTTATTTTATTTTATTTTTTCACAAACCTTTAAGAGTTGAGGAAATTTATAATTTGCTGAGGTTGTTAAGATCCATTAGCTTTTCTGCAGGTTTTTGTTCACATTAAAGAGCGTTGAAGATGTTCTTTAGAGTTCCAGTGAAGGTTTGAAAGGCCCTTGAAGAAGCTAGATGTGTCTTGAAGAGTCCACCACAAAGTTTCAGTGGTATTCAGTGCAAATGTTTAATGATCCATATGAAGTTTTCAAACATATTTAAGGGACTCTAAAAATCTTTGAAGGGATTTAAGGACATCATTCCTGCTGCTGTGTAAATGCATCACAGGTTCATTATGGGTACAGGTGTCTTATCAAGTGATTTGCCTTGTTAAATACATACACTGGTTTGCCAAAAGTATTCTATCACCCATTCAAATAATGTAAATCAGGTGTTCCAGTCACTTCCATGTCCACAGGTGTATAAATCCAGCAACTAGACAACTAGCCATGCAGACTGTTTTTACAAACATCTGTGAAATAACGGGTACTGGGATAGGAGGCCACCAGTACAACAAGTCCAGTGGTGAAATTTCCTCGCTCCTAAATTCCAGTCAATTGTCAGTGGGATTAGAACAAAGTGGAAGCGACTGGGAACGACAGCAACTTAGCCACCAAGTGGTAGGACACGGATCCTGACTGAGAGGGGTCAGCTGATGCTGAGGTCATAGTGCTCAGAGGTCACCAACTTTCTGCAGAGTCAATCGCTGCTGACCTCCAAACTTCATGTGACCTTCAGATTAGATCAAGAACAGTGTGTAGAGAGCTTCATGGAATGGGTTTCCATGGCGATCAGATGCATCCAAACCATACATCACCATGTGCAATGCAAAGCGTCAGATGCAGTGTTGTAAACCACCACTGGACTCTGGAGCAGTGGAGACACCTTCTCTGGAGTGATGAATCGCGCTTCTCCATGGAGCACTCTGATAGACTAGTCTGGGTTTGGTGGTTGCCAGGACAACGGTACTGGTCTGACTGTATTTTGCCAAGTGTAAAGTTTGGTGTGGGGTTGTTCTTCAGGATCTGGGCTGGGTCCCTTAGTTCCAGTGAAAGGAACTCTGAATGCTTCTGCAGACCAAGAGCTTCTGGACAATTCCATGCTCCCAACTTTGTGGGACCAGTTTGGAGATGGCTCCTTCCTCTTCCAGCATGACTGTGTACCAGTGCACAAAGCAGGTCCATGAAGACCCGGATGAGAGAGTCTGGTGTGGATGAACTGGACTGGCCTGCACAGAGTCCTGATCTCAACCCCATAGATCACCTTTGGGATAAATCAGAGCAGAGAGTGAGAGCCTTCTGGTCCAACATCAGTGTGACGTCACACACGTGCTTCAGGAAGAATGGTGAGAAATTCCCATAAACACACTCCTGAACCTTGTGGACAGACTTCCCAGAAGAGCTGGAGCTGTTAGAGCTGCAAAGGTGGACACACGTCATTCTGAACCCTGTGGATGAAGAACTGGATGAACTGAAGTTAGGCAATATGCCAATGTAGTGTGTGTATGTGTGTATATATGTATGTGTACATATATATGAACCAGCCTCAGTCCTAGTCATGCATGTCAAACAATAGTAATTTGAATGGATTTCAGTGGTCACGTTTTTGTGCGGTGGGTCTTTAGCGCAAATGTTTTAGTCCAGTTTACAACAGTATTAATGTAAAATTCATTTTTTTTTAAATGAACAACACTCAAAAATGTGCAACCTTGCATGCATCATCAAAAATATACCTGACAAAAAAATTAAATATGCTAAAAATCAAAACGTGTTTGGGTGCATCAGAGGCTACAAGTACCAGCAGTTTAGAGAACTGGCCTCCAACGCCACTTTCATGTTTGTGATGCAACTCACACATCTTGTTGGTCGCTGCTGAAGTCTGATGTCCTGCCGTAGCTGCACGCTGCAGCCAGAGATCAGTTATGGTGCTTGAATTTCAAAGAGCAGAAGTGATAGTGAATCGGGTTTCATTGTGGCCCTTGAGTGGCCTGTTTTTGGCCCCACAGCGCATTTGAAGGTCACAGTGGCTTTTGTGGGGAGGCCATGCTTCGCGCCTCTAGATCCTCTCTGTTTCCAATGTAGGAAAGCTTGAGAGGCCCCTGGCATCCTCTGTGAGAAACCCCACAACGGGCTCGCCACTTTCACTCACCCAAACAAGTGAGTTTTCTTAATCCTTCCAGCCTGATGGACCCAAATCATCACTACAGGCTTAATAACAGACACAGCGGTCACTCTTGCCCTTGTGATTAGCCAGAACAGTAATCCCATGCTTCTCTTCATCTTTTCATCATCTCCCCAGCTCATGAATGAAGCCAGCAGGAACACAAACCACACCAGCGGGGAGTAGTATCCCTCAGAAAAGGAAGTCCAGAGGATTGTGGCTGTTGTATGTGGCACTGGGGACGTATAATTTGTGGTCTGTTTCGGAGCAGGAGTCCTAGCGGCCTTGAGTTAGGCCAACTTTAGCCTCCCATGAAGTGAATCATTCACAGTATTCCCGCGCCCCAGACCCCCTCCCTCTGAAGACATAGAAACAGTATTAATATGCCATGAATGGAGACGGACAGGCAAGCATTATCCAGCGCTGCAGCAGCTCGTGAAGTAGGATGCCGTGTAAGATAGCCAGAGGAAAATATTTCTGCATGAACGGTGACCACCGCGTATGGTGTCGTATCAGTCAGGCCTGCTGGTTCTGTGTTGGTTGTTGTGCAACATCATATCTGTCATTTATTCTTTTTGAAGAATGTGGCTGGAAGAGGTTATTTTCTGTTTCGGTAGTAGCGGTAATTCTTCTTTTTCAAACGCAGACTAAACTCACGAATGATCAGCACAGACAAACTATTCTTCAGCGCTTTAATCCCCTCAATCAAAGATCACTCTTAAATCCACTCCAAGCTGTCCACAATTCATGCATGCACAGCAGAATTTATCGCTGCTGCACCCAAGGTCACAGATTAATAAGAAACGTCACCGAAATGCACAGACTTCCACGGGAACTTGCAATATTAAATTACCAACGTGCATTGCTCTTATGTCTTGGCCTTTTGGTTGTCAAGGAGATGTAATTGGTCTTGCTTGATATTCTACTTTGAGCGCTCCTCTCACTGTCGGTGGAGTGGTCGGGGAAGCCCAGCCCACACGTCTGTGTGACTGAGCTCCGCTGAGTCAGAGGGACGTCTTTATTATTTAGTCGAGCTCATTGGGCCGCGGCTCTGCAGACTTTGACATGCTATATATATCATAGAAATAACAAATGTTTTGTTACACATCCTGCATCTTTGTTCCAGGACTTTATCGCGGTTCTGCTTTTCTTGTCTAATTTTATCTCTTTTTTTTAAAATTATGTATCTTATTGTACTTCTTCTTTTTATGTGTCACAAGGAAACGGTTGGAAAGATGTCCAGGTTTCTTTCTTTTCTTTTCTTTTTTTCTAAGGATGCTTCAGTCTGGGAACTCGTGTTTTTTTTTTTCTGATTGTGGCTTATAACAACATTGACTAATATTTAAAAAGAGGTAATAACTAAAATGATAGTCAGACAGTAGCCAATGGGATTTCAGATTACACTCACAACACAAATGTTACTTTTTTTTTTATTTGCATGGAACAAAATTACCCCCAAGGTGATTGGTTGGTTATTTAAAGTCCAGAAAAAATTCCTTTCACAAAAGTCTTCTCTCTTGGGTATAGATTTAACAAGTTTATATATTAATATCTATTTAGTGTGCAAGGATGCTTGAGCTCACAACCTTCTAAACGTAAAGATACGTTTATTTGTTCTGCATGATTTTGAATTAAACATTTTGAATTTCCACCAAGAAAATTGGAATTTTAAATTAAAAAGTCACAATTTTGTTCGTTAAAACGTCTTGGTTGTTGTGGTGAAAAAAAGAATATCTTGATCTGTCAAAATTTGCAATTTTACCACAAAAAAAAGTCAACATTCTTTTAAATTTTTGATTTTATAAAAAGAAAATTATGACTTTAGTACAAAAGTCTCAATTTTATGATAAAAGTAACATTTTTGGGGTAAAATTAGCAATTTTATAACAAAAATTCATTTTTTATGAAGAAAGAAATGCAATGTTGCAAAATTCAACATTTTACAACAAAACCTTTTTTCTAAAAAGCAAATAAAATTCTTCTAAACTTATGATTTTAGTACAAAAGCCCTTCATTTTATGATAAAAGTAACCAATTTTGAGATTTTTTTTGTCAAAGGTTTTTTATTTTATTTTACAACCGAGTCCAGGAACTCGTGGAAAATCTGACAATATAAGTTTTTGAAGAAGTAAAGAATAACTGGCCCTTTAACGGTAACCATGGTGATGATATGGCAGAGATTAAAATGGTTTGACAGCCTGATTTTAGAGTCATTGGATGTAACACAGTTGGGCAGTTGCTTTCTTTGTTTTTGCGGTATTTAACTGTGTGCTGCTGTGGTCATTTGTTGGATTCTGATCAGATTCAGTCTTTTAATACATCTGATTCGATTAAAAACCAACCTGCTGATCAAAAACTGCATCTATACTTTTATTAACTATAGATGCAAAGTATCTCATACAGTCACGGACCAACGTATTGGCACCACTATTTTTTTCCACAGAATACCCACCCAGGAATTTCTCCCAGGAACTGTTGCAATTACAGATGTTTTCTGGCATACACATGTTCATTTCTTTGATGTGCATTGGAACAACACATTTAAAAAAACACATGCATGTGCATGTGATGCTCTTTTAAACTGGCAATATGGACGAAGAGAAAAATTGACCAGAAAATGTAACACGGTGGTTGAAACGGTGGATAAACATCCTCAGTCAGCCTCCACACAGATCCAGGCTGTCCTGCAGACTCGGGGTGAAAACGTGTCCACTTGGACCATACCTCGTCACCCGAACGAGATGAGGTGGCAGGAGACCGAGGTGAACCCCCCACTGCTGACAAAGAGACATTAAAAAAAAAAAAAAAGCTAGACTGAAGTTTGTTTTGCTGCTTTGGAGCTGGGTACCCTGACTGGAATCAGGAAATCTGAAGACTATTCAAAGATTTGGGGCACAGTGTCAGAAAGATGGTCATGGGGGTTCCAGCAGGACAATGTCCCCAAACACACCTGAGAAAAGGACCAAGAAATGGTTGGAGACAAATCACTGGAGGGATCTGAAGTGGCCAGCAGTGAATCTGGATCTGAACCACGTAGGACACAAAGGAGGCGCCCTTCACACCTGGGAGACCTGGAGCAGAAGAGTGGTCCAGGTCCAGGATTCTGGTGGAGAGGAGCCAGAAGCTCCATGTTATAGGGAGCGAAGAGTTTCACTTAGTCTTTCCAAAGGGTGTGCAGCCAAGCACTGAGTTGAGGGTGCCAACATTTTTGTCCATCCCCTTTTTTTGGGGGATTTTGTGTAAAATTATATTTTTATTTTTATTTTTTTTTGCTTTTTTTGTGTTTTTCCAATGCACATAAAGGAAATAAACGTGTGTATCCCAAAAAAACATTTGTGATTTCCACAATTCCTGGGAGAAATGGTGATTTCTCTGGAAAAGTTCCAGGCGTGCCAATACTTTCATCCGTGACTGTACTTCACCAAAAAGAACAATTCAAGCGGCCCGACTGAAAGAACCAGATGGAGCCGCGGGTTTGAAGTGTTTGAAGGTTGCCGTGGTCTCCTGGTTGTACTGCTGATGTGTGGAGGTGCTCCAACGACGGGACAAAAACACAAGTGTCTGTGTTGTGTGCTTTTTGTTTTTTCTCATCTCATCCTTAGAAAGTTATGGAATCTCTTTTTAAGATGGCGCTGCATCAGAAAGCGGCGCAGGTGGTGAGAGTCGAAGATCAAACATTGAAGAGAGCTTTTGTCGTCGTCGTTCTTCCAGAAGCTCTATGTTCTGTCAACAACGGGTTTAGCTCTAGTCTGCGCTGTGAGGGGGGTCTCAGGAATGACTAACGCTGGAGCCAGAGATGGAGAATAGATGAATGAATGAATGAATGACTGGTTAAGGCTGCACTGGTCTCCTGGCCGCTGGTTTTCAGCTTAACCAGTTATGACCAGTGACTGACAGGCAGGGCTTAGAGATATCGCCCTTTTCCTGTTAAACAGCCAAATAAAGGCATCACACACTCACGCTTAACTGTACTCATTATGGAAGTCGTTTGTTGCAAGTCAGGAAGACACAAAGCGACATTTTCAATTAAAATAGGTTGTAAAATAATTTTGTATGCAGCCAGTTCTCGTTATTTGAAGGACTGTCAGGACTGGCGGGTTAGATGTGATCATTTCTGTTGCTGCTCCTCCAATAATAGACTCCCTTAAAGATGCAGTAATTGCAATTTTCTAGCCCAATTCTGAGCTCTGATCTTCTTAAGTTTGACCTTTTGCTGACATCAGTGTTCTGTGGTGTCCCTCTGGCACCACCAGATAAAGATAAGAGGCTGGTGGCTGTGCGCTCTATAAGCTTTCTTGTTCGTGTCTTAGCCTCGGATGACTTTATAGCATTAGACATGCTCAGAAGGCTGATGCTCTTTTAAGCGTTTAAGTTTGTTATCCCACATGTTTTAGTCGTCGTTGTTTTTAACTTGCAAGCGCGACAAATGTTTCTTATTCTCCGCTCACAGTGTATTTAAAAACATCTCAATACTAACAGATGCACTTAGAAAAACACTTTAAATTCTATTCAGTTTAATCATAACAATGACAATCAAAAGAAAATCATGTAAATTAATGAGAGGATCTCTAATTAAGCAGGAGACTAAACGAGGACATTTTTAATCTGTCAGAGGTGACTAATATAATATAGATCAACTGGCAATTTAACAGAGTAAAAGTTATGATCTGAAAGTTTAATTAGGACACTTATTCAGTATTTTTAAGGCAGTCAGTAATTGTCAGTTATTTCTCAGCATCAGAAATAATAACAACAACAATAATAATGATAATAATAATTTTCTAAAGCAGTTTTTAAAAAAAGTTGATATTTTCCAATAAAAGGCTTGGAAATTTAAGTTAAAACATCTTTTTTTTAAGATTTATAATTGTGTTTATGTGGAAAAAAGGTCTCAGTCTGAAAAAAATTGTAATTTTACATCAAAATATGCTTTTTCTTTTTTTCAAGAGTGTTTATTTTTTGTTTTGTTTTTTAATAAAGAAAAAAGGTTTTAGTGCAAAACTCTTAATTTTATGAGAGAAAATGCAGTTTTGTGTGAATTTAAAATAAATTTAATGACAAAAATTAACTTTTTTCTGGAAAAAAAGATTTTATATTTCAGAATTCACCATTTTACAAAAAGAATTTAGCTTTTTAAGAAAAATATATTTTGACATTTGCAATTATACAAGAAAATTTACATTGCAAAAGGCTCGATTTTATGATACAAGAGATTTTTTTTTAAGACAAAAATTAGCTTTTTTTTTCTATTTTTTTATGATTGAGTCCAGGAACTAGCGGGAAATCTGACAACATAGCTGGTTTATAAAGTAAAGAACTGGTCCATTAACGGTAACCATGGTGATAACTGCAGAATAGTTATACCTGTGTAAATATGGACATTGCAGCATAACAAATGTAACATGTTTTTAAAATTATTATTAATAATCTGTCTTCTGCTGTTCTGCTCTTGCTCGTAACTCGTAAATATTAGAACATTACTTGAGTCTGTAGTATTTCACATAAAATGCAGCGTCCTTTTCATTAAAGTAAGTACACACGGCCACCTAAATGAACATTAATATCTGTATCCTGCATCCTCCATGAATGTGAACGGGACATCAACGTGGCACAAATAAGAACAATTGTCTGGTGCTCAATAAATTAGTTATTAAATGAATGTCCTCTATCAGAGTATAACTAAAAACATTATCCTTTGCAGAAATGATATTTTATTGGAGCGGAGGACAGAAGAGTGGAGTAGGTTAAGGTGCAGAAGTGGTTTGGATCAACAACAGGAGATGAAGAAAACCACAAAAATACAAAACCTGTAACTAAAAAGTGCAAAAGTGTAAACTATTTCTCTGCTAGTCAGCAGCTCTGGTGCATAAACCAGCGTTAAACCGCAGGCACGAAACATTTAATCCCTGTTTGTTTTTAACCACAGTGTGTTTTTGTTTTTTCTAAAACTACTGAAAAAAAAAATGTAATCAATGGTTTAGAAACTCATCAATCATTTAGATTCTTCAGCTGGAACTTGCTGCAGAATGAACATCTGCTCAGTGATCACGTATAAATTATAACGACTCATCTGCCTTTTCGTTAAAACCACAAATATGTGGATCAGAGCTGGTTCTTCAGGAAGCAACAAGCACCCCACGGCGTGGGGCGTGCAGTTCCTCCACTGACCACTAGGTGCTGGCTCCAAACTGGAGCGAGCCCCCATCAACGCTCATGTTAAAAATACCAACTTGGCAGCAGAATTAAACCCATTTACAGCCTGCTACAAAAATCGTTTTTGTTAAGCTGTTATACGTTTTTTTTACGTCTCGTAAGAAGATAATTACTATTGAGAATAGTTTTGAGCAGACAGTTGGTGTGAACTGAGAGAGAGGCAGAGCAACAACTAGGAGATGTAGGTTAATAGCTTTCTGATTGACCACTTAAAAACTGCTCTTTGTGTCCATTCCTGAACTGTTCCTGTGCTAAAAACCGCGTTTTATAACCTCACATCCAAAGGACCTGAGCCTTCTACCTCCACAGTGCTTCTGTGATGAGAGCAGAACATTATTTTGCAGTAAGTTTAAAAAGAAAAGAAAGTGAAAGATGTCGTCTTGAAAAAGAGCATATGTTTCTTTTAAAATCTCTTATTTATTATTCTTCTGTGGTGACGAGATTAATGCAGGGAAGTGGAAATAACGTTTGCAGGGGGCACCATTACAAGTCCAAGCTATCCCAGACTCACCTGTTGCTAGAAACAGCCTGAATGGAGCTTTTGGCTTCAATCCAGTCCACTTTTCTTACCCACACACCAAAAAAATGAAAAATTGAAATACTGATGCGTCCGATCACAATGCACGTTTTCTCTGCGTGATGGTCCGTCTAAGCTGGCTGGAAGCCCGAAGGTGTTAATGGTACCACTGTACAAGTTTAGCATAGGTAGTCTCCTTCTTGTGGACGTCATGAACTTTCCCTCGTACGTGTGACCACATCAGCTACAGATGCATGATGCTTGTTGATGTTCAGGTCTTCATCTGCGCTCTACACCCTGTTTCAGCACTGCATCGGTTAACAGCTCCCACTGATATCAGTGTTGTTGGTAAAAACTGTGTCTTCTGTCACACCAGCTCACCTTCTACAGACGGAGCTCGTATTTTAACCCTTTGATGCACCCAAGTACAATTCTGTGTTTCCGGCTCTTCATTTATAGCTTATATGATCCTTTTTTCAGACATCGATGATGTTTCCTTTTTTTTTTTTTTTTTTTTTTTTTTTTTTTTTTTTTTTCCTTTTTCCCCCCCCGCACAAAAAGGGGCAAACTGAAAGCCCTTTCACACTCAAAAGAACACAGAAAATCCAAT
>JBAMYA010000020.1:9613043-9627882 GCA_037176975.1 Arrhamphus sclerolepis
TTTTGTTTTTGGTTTTTTGGTTGGGGGTTGGGTGGTTTTTTTTTTAGGCGTTGGGGGTTTTTTTTTTTTTTTTTTTTTTTTTTTTTTTTTTTTTTTGTTTAATTTTTCACCCTACGCACAAAAATGTGCACATTGAAATCTATTTAAAATTAAAAGGCATATAAGAAGTCCAGTTTGCATTAAGTAAACCAGAATAGAAATGGATGTATAAATGGAGTTTTATCATGACATAAACGTTTGATATGCATGATTAGGACTGATGCTTATCTAGCAAAAAAAACTCTTATGTAAATGAATGTAAATATATATGAAAATAAATATTTAGAACCTTTTTATAGCTTGTTTTTGTTACACATTTGTGTGTGAAGAGACCTTAACATAACTTTTTGGGAACATTCTTTTCAATATTGTGTTACATTTATGCTGCTTTTTTTTTTTGCTTTTTTTTAAATACCATCATCATGTTGGTTTTTTTCCCCTGCTTTTCGCCTCCTTTCTTGTACCATTTTCCAGTATTCCCAGCTTTGTTTCGCCCAGGACACCAGTCTTTGTTTGGGAGGTGCGTTGCAGACCTGAAACCTAAAAATGATCTATTTTTACAAATAAAATGAAATCAAAACTTTACATCTCCAGGTTAATACTGAAAATGTTAGAATCTCTGAGTTATCTCTTTGTTTTCATTTATTTATGTACGTTTTCCATTTTGGTTCCCGCTTCTTCTGATTCGGGCTTTTTGAATGAGCCGCGTCCAGAACAGCGTTTCCAGTCGCTTTCAGCGGTCAGTCTGTCCTTTACAATGCAATAATCCACGACGTCAAGCGTAGGGTCTGTGTGTCTTTGGCTCTGTCCAGCTCTGAAATTGCTGGAGTATCGCTGTAAGCAGCGGAGGACGCGCTGAACTGCGGCAGGTCAGGGCCGCGGGATGGAAACTGCAGATTATCACAGCTCACTTAACCTCTGGGATTAGACGAGCGACAGTTGGCCAGGCTGACCAACCCAGTCTTCATCAGACTCCCCTCAAGTCTGCCTGTCATCCACGTATCTGCTCAAAAAGCAGAATACGCTCATTCGCTCTCGTGGCAGGGTACTTTAGTGTGACGGATTTGTCGTTGTCGCGCTTCAGAAAGTGAATTCTGAGGAAAATAATGGTTTGATGCAGATTTATGACAAATCTGGACGTGAGCTTAAACTACCATCACCATGAAGCAGTGAACGTCTTCCAGTTTGCTCACACGTGAAGCTAAAACTTCATATTCTTTGTAATTGTCAATAAATCGTTATATTAAACTGCTAAAATCAGTGTGAGAAATTAGCTATGATGCTTTTTAATTAAGCTGCACACAGAAAGTTTCACAGAAGCATGAAGCAAGAATCAGCTTTTATTTTAAAATTTAAAAAAAGGCAGCAGCAGAATGAGGTCTGCGGTGTTGAATTCACTCTGGTTGCTTTATTAATTAATTTATCTTTTATTTCTAGGACCAGGCTGTGCGAATGAGTGATTGATGCAAAGTTCACTTATTCAGGTAAAACAACCAAGTATTTTATTCATAATTTCCTTTCATAGAAATGATTTTGATGATAATTATACAAAATCTCAGCCTTTGATTAAAGATGTTGAATTTCAGTGTTTCTGATGAATTTTCAGTGACGTATATATTTGTTTTGTTTTTTTTGTCCGTCCTTGTCTGTGCAGGGCAGAATGGGTGTGTGTCCCCTGCTCCTGCTGCTTGTTGTGGCCCTTGGGGCCTCCGCCCAGGATCAGCTCTTCGTCACAAGTATAAACTACGTCCATCTAAACAGTTATAGACGCTGATATTTTCAAATGTTGAGTAATCACATTGACCAAATAACTGAGTCTCAGTTTCTTCTTTACAAGGTCCCTCAAATGCAACTGCCAAACCCACAGATCCGCCCGCCGCACCCTCCCTTAACTTTACAGTCCAAGATAAACCAGCCTTCACAGACCCCGTCACAATGCTTCCCCTTCCTCCTGTTGTCATGCCAACAACCGTAAGGACACCGACAGATCCCACCACAACCTTGAACCCAGCTGGTGACGAGAGCACCCAGGTGTCTGGTCCTAATGCCACAGTGGCGCCACCGATGACCCTGCCTCCCCCTGCTCCCACCACGATGGCCGGACAGGGCGGAGTCATGACCTCTGCGCCAGAGACCCTTACTACAGAGGAGGACGTGAATACAGAGACCACCACAGAGGCAAAGCAGATGTTGACCTCCAACAGCCCCCCACATGGTGAGTGCTAATGTACATAGAGACTAACCACCAGGAGCAGTTGATACGACAGATTCCAGTTATGTTGCACTAAATGTCCGCAGGTGTAGTCTTGTTACAATGTCTCCAGTGTAAGCTAGCACCCTGCAGAAAACCAGCCGGGTACCAGAAGAAAAGAGAAGGTAGACAGGACAGAGAGGATGAGGGACGGAGAAAATGTTGGAGGGTTGGACTGCAGGTCTGCAGGCCGGCCATGTTGGTCCGTACCCCATGAGACATCTAGTGGACAGGTGTAGGTATGGTCAGAAAATGACCAGAACCGTCTAAGTGTTAGAACTAACTGGGTCACTGCTGGGTTCTGTGGTTCCTGACAGATTCACTGTCACACTTCTGAGTGGATTTTATTCACTTGATTTTCTCCGGTGAAGCCGCAGTGGCCATTAAAGCTTCGGACCGTCCGTATGATGACGGTGGCGATGGCGATTTCGTTGTAGTTGTGTACATTTCTTCAGTTTCAGAACTTGAGCCACATTCACATAGTTTGTCACTGGCAGATTAGCAATAAACATGTAAGTTTTTTTGTTTTTTTTCCCATTTTCATCACACTTACATGTTTCAGATCCACAAACAAATTTTAATATCAGGAACATATAATCTAAGTAAATACAAAAAGAAGTTTTAAAACAAATGACCTCATTTATTAAGGGAAAAAAGCTCTCCAAATCAGCCTGCCCCACCCCCTTCCTTTGCTAGATCATAAATTAACTCTGACGACTAAAAAAAAGAAAAAAATCTCTTAGAGCAACACATCGTGCCTGATCTAAAGAAATTCAAGAACAGATGAGAAACAAAGTCCTTCACATCTGTTACTCCTGAAAGGGTTTTAAAAAGCCATGTCTAAGGATTTGGGAGTCCAGAAGACCAAAGAGAACCGTTGTCCACAAATGCAGAAGACATGGAGCAGTGGTGAACCTCCCCAGGAGAGGCCAGCCCGCCAGAATTACTCCAAGAGCCTATTGGTGACTCATCCATTAGGTCACAAAAAAATAAATAAATAAAACAACCCAGAACATCTAAAGCCTCATGGGTTCACATACTGGGTCGCTCTCGGACTTTTACAGTCTCATAAGTGCGAGTTACATTGTGAGACGTGAAATCAGTGGACAGTTTGTTTACAGCACGTTTCCGTGCTGCGTTGAATCATGGCCGAGCAAAAATGGCGCCCATGGGGGAGTTCCAAGGTGAAAGCCGCCGCTGACCTACAAAGTCGTACAGTCATACACACCACTGCGGGGGTGGGGGTGGGGGGACGTTGCTCACACCAGCCTGAAAAGAATAAAATCTGCTGCTCACCTTGTCAGGCGGGTCAGCAATCAGTGCATCCCTGAAAACCAGATTAAAGAGGTCTGGTCTGAAAAGGTGTGGTCGGGTTTCTGCCTTCGTCACGTGACCAGGAACTCTGACGGCTAAAAAAGAGCAGGAGAGATGAGCTGCTTTCTGGTCAGGAGTCCATCTTAAATATTTTAGATGGCTGAACACTTTTCTGCTTTCAGTCTCCATTGTACCAGCGCTGGAAATATCCCTGCGACATACCTGCATTTGACCAGTCGTCCAGAAGAATATCAGAATATCACCAAAGCAGACCAGCCCACACTCTCCACACTTTTATTTGTAAAAAATAAAACAAAAAAACAAAAAGATTTCCGTCTACAGTAGCGGGTCCAGTTTGAGGTAGAGCAGCCTCATCTGGTAACGGACATTAACACCACACACACAACCACTTAATGTTGTTAGATGAACATGAAGTTGGCTCCAGTACTGTGAACGCAAGGAAAATATTTGGAATTTCAAAGGGACATTAGGCTTCATTTTTCAGCTGGCTGTAATTCTCCTGTCGGTGAAACATGACACCCTCACTCTTTACATTAATTATTCATGATACTTAATTATAGAGAAATGCAGAAATCACCAGCATATGTCACTGGTTGATGTGGAAGGAAACGGGAGACATGTCTTGAATTATCCAGCGAGAACTGAAATGTTTGAGGATGTCAAGACAAGCATCATTTTATCGACTTTGCTCACATGAATGAAACATGTATGGCTACTCTGCGTTACGTATAGAGTGCTTATTGTGTAACTTCTAATCAGTTTTTGATTAATAAGTGTTATGCAACTGTTCCATTGTCCACGTCTCTCGTGGCGTTGAGCGCGGCGAGCAGCTTTAAATGGCATTACATCCATCAAGGCTGTGTCAGTTCCACATGACACTCTCAGGCCATTGTGCTCTGTTCTATGTGGACATTGTCTCGGTGGGGACGCTGAAAAGTCCTGGGAATTGTGCGTCCAAATGCAGCCCGACTGGCCAGCATTCCAAAATGCTTCTCCCAGATAAGTGCACATGAAGCACAAAGTCAGACGATGCTTTCTTTGCTGCATACTTTTGTCATGTGAAGAACTTTCTTGAATTTTGTGTGTGGAACAGCTGATTTTGTTGTTCTATTGTCAGCGCCGCCGGGCAGTCTCCTAGAAAAATCTGTTCTTTTGTTGCGTCCCCGTGTGTCTTATTGAGCGGTCGTCAGCTCACAAACAGCAGCCGTGCGCTGCACACCAACTCACCGTGTTGTTCTGGCAGCTCTCGCGTCTTTTGTTCCAACCGCGTGAATGAAAGGTCACCAGGAAGACCACGGGGTCGCCTTCAGCCGGTTGCTCATGGCAACTGACCAGCGTGTGCGACCCAGCGGTTCACAAGCAGGTGTGATTTTAGGCTTCAGACCCGACCAGGCTAGCTGCTACGCAGGTCCACATCTGCATCAGTCCTGAGCATATTAAATAACAGTTTCTACCTCTCAGATCTGGCTGAAATCACAACTTTTTTTTGTTTTTTTTAAAGGAAGCAAACGTCTGTGGTAAAATGTTTTTTGTTTTTTTTAAACATAAAATATCAATTTTAAAATCATGATTTAAGGTTGTAAAGTTGTGTCTTGTAATTTTATTTATTTATTTAGCTATAAAATCACACATTTTTGGTGGTGAGGTTAAACAAATAAATCTTTGTCCAAAAAATTGGGAATTTTGAAAGACGTAAAAAAAAAATCCCATAAACATTCAGTCATCTTCTTTCCATAAAATTGTATTTTTTTTATTCAATAATAAAACTTCTTTATGTAATAAGTTACCTTTAATTTAAAATCCTGACTTTATGCCCTTTTGCTTTTTTTTTGCTTTTTTTTTTCAATTGCAGATTTGGCAAGATTTCATAAAAATTGACAAAATAATTTTTTGTCAATTTTAAAAAAACAAACAAACAACTTTTTGGCTTTTCTAGAATTACATGCAGTGATTTTAAAAATCAAACTTTTTAATGTAGAATTGTGACTTCTTTTAATCTCAGTATTGCAGTTTTTGGTGTAAAATATAAACGTTTGCATTTTTGCTGAAATGTGCTTGTATGAAGCAACATACACTTTTTTTCTTTTTTTTTCTTCTTTTTTTTTTAAAAAAGAGAATCATACACCCTCCAAGATCTCACGAGGGCCATACAAAAATGACGTGGTGGGCCGGATTTGACCCGCAGGCCTCCAGTTTGACAGCTGTGCTTTAGACATAGAAAACATTGCTAAACGACAGTTTTCTGAATTGACATGAAGGCTGCAGCAGGACGTCTCCACCTGGGCAAAGCTTTGACCCTCTCAGTTAAAATGTGATTTATCTGCTCTCTCTTGGTCACAGCCTGTTGAACTCTTAATTTATGTGGCGTGTTTTTTCTTTCTTTCTTTCTTTTTTACTTGCAGCTGGTGAAATATTAAAGTAGATGTCAGTTATGGAACAGAAGGATGCAGGCTGCTGTTGCGAGAAACTGTTGATAACTTTCAAAGATACTGTGATTTTCCTGATTTTCCTGAATATAAATAGACAACGATGTGCCAAAAATAAACCCCAACTATATATTTGGATCATTCATATGCGCCGTCAGGTGCTGGACAAGCCAACGCATTTATGCTTCCAAGGATGTTGATTAAATCGGTGCCTCAAAGTGACATGAGGTCAGCAGATACAGCAGAAACCTTTTCTTTCTTCTTTTAGTGAGTGTAAGAGCATTACTGTTGTAGAAATAGTTTGTCATATAGTCATTATGAGAAGCAAAAAGAAATCTTGGCTGAACTAGAACAAAGCTGCAGGTCCAGATGGTCCAAGCTCATCCTGAGCCAGGAGCAGGAACAGTCTCGTCCATCTGTCCTCAGTGACTGTAGACCTGTAGCTCTTAACATCCCACACCACGAAAGTCCTGGAAAAGACTTTTATCCGTCCGTCTGTTCGTGAGCAAACACGCAGTTTTCTGATCAGAGCAGCATATCACTAACATCAGCAATCACACAGCAGCAGCAGATGCACCTGCATCTGGATCCACATGTGGTGAACTTGAAGGCCTACGTTATAATTAGTGCAAGTCTCCACAAATATTCTGCATTCTTCAATTACTCTGGTGTTTTTAAACACCAACCAGCTGCTTTAGTGTGTAAGAAAGTCCAGAAGACACAGGAGGACGCCTCCACTGTCACCTGGATCACCGACTAGCTGATAAACAGACCAGTCTGTGAGACTGGAGGGTTGTGTGTCTGACCTGGTTGGACAGTGGTACAGGAGCACCACGGAGAGCTCCTCCTCCTGCCGGCTTTGTGCAGCAGTATCACCGAGATCTGCAGAAAGTGATGGACAAGAGACTGAGGACTGGTGGACCTGGACAACAGACGGGACTGGAGACACGACGCTGATGCTGTTTAGAAGAGCGGACAGAGGAGAGTTTACTGCTTGAGGGAGTTTAGGCCCTGCTGTCATCTGTTGGGGGAGCAGCATCAGAGCTAGTGACTTTAAAAGCAAAAGAAATGAATAAGAAATGGCTGCTTCTCTTCTGGGGACCTTTCTGGAGCTGATTGAGAAAAAAAACAATGTGGACAGCATGAAGCATCATCTTCACAGACAGATGCTTCCATCTACAGGAGAGAAATGCTGACGAGTACTGCAACATGTCATTTCCTAATAAAGCACCATTGAACTAAATTAAAAAAACCCAAAAACTTATTTTGAATTGCCTTGTGTATGAATTGTGCTCTACATATAAACTTGCTTTAATTGGGTTTCATATATTTATTTGAATTAGCGAGCTGTTCAACGGCAATTAAACGAGACAAAAGAAGGGATTCAAATACAGACGGTAATTTATTTAGTTTCCTTCAGGTTCCCTTCAAGGGGAAACAGTGAATGTTAAGTTGAAAGGTTAAACTGAGTCCTGGCGGATTTAAAAGCTCACCGAGTCTGTTTAATGTTCGCAGGTGTGGAGATGCTGGACCTTAAAGTGACAGTAAAGGCCAGTCCATGTCCTTTGGTGGTTTCCAGACTCTGTTCAAGTGTATTCATGTAGAACCAATCAGACGTTGAAGTTCCCAGACGCTCACTTCTACCACAAAGTTTCTTTCAATGAAATCTAATTTTCAGTTTAATACAACGTGGGCTCACGTTCTCTGTGTCTGCTGTAGATAAGTCTGACGACATGGCGATCATCGCTGTGATGGTGGCCCTGTCCTCCCTGCTGGTCATCATCTTCATCATCATCGTCCTCTACATGCTCAGGTTGGTACAGTATGACAGAGACCTGCACTTAGGGCCCGGGGTGCTGCCGTTACCATGGCAATGACTGATTGGCACGCTGCTGTGAGACCAAAGCAGGAGTGTGGATGTGCTTCATGTGTCTTTAAATGTCCACTTTGATCTGTGACAGATTTAAGAAGTACAAGCAGGCAGGAAGCCATTCCAACTCCTTCAGACTGACCAACGGCAGATCAGAGGATACAGGTAAACCCCCCCCAAAAAAAACACAAAAAACCCTAACAGATTTAGATGGAATATACCGTATACTTACATTTTTTCAGTCATATTTGCCAGTATTCATGTTTTTCTGACCAGCCTCCATTGATGAGCGTGCCTCCCCAGTTTCCTGGAGGCTTTTGTTTGCTGCGATTATCTAATCAACAGATGCAGTCGGTTCACATTGTTGACTTGTGTCGCCCTCTGCTGGCCATTTCTGAACAGTCAGGGATGAGGTCGCCCTAATATGTTGTAAGACGGTTCCACTCATGTTCTTACACTTTATCCCGTGTCTTTATCTCCACCTGTCTGGCTCCTCCCCACCCCCCAAACCCCCCTCCCTTCCTGCTTGTTGGCACAGAACTCCAGACTATACCACTACTGGCTCGTTCGCCCAGCGCAAACAGGAAGTACCCACCCCTTCCAGTCGACAAGCTGGAGGAAGAAATGAACCGTCGCATGGCCGATGACAACAAGCTCTTCAGGGAGGAGTTCAATGTATGACACACTGAAGCAGCCACTGATAAGACATTCAGAAAACCTTACGTAGGATCTTTACGTACGCCTAAGAGCTGGAAATGGCCTGCGGCCAAAAAAAAAACAAACAAAAAAAAAAAAGATCTGATATCTAAAACTGCAGTTTTCCCCCTTTTTAAAGTCATGGACCATCTAGAAGTTCGTTCAGGTGGGTTTGCTGCGTATCCCGCCCCGACACACCCACATTCTACCATAAATGGTCAATAGAAGGAGCTCATGAATACTTACATCAATAATAAATAAATAAATGGGCCGCTGGCAGTGGGCCAGACCACCGTGAAGCCAAACCTGTCAGAACCACCTTTGAATCACTAAAAGCACGTTGATTGGATGCACATTTTTACATTTCATGTGGAAGCCTCAAAGAAACGCGACGAACGTAACTTATCTTTTAGTTCAGTTCACTTTATCAGCTTTATACGAGAGAAGTAATATTTAACAGCTAAAGATAAAACAAATGATGGAATCAGTTTATAAAGTGACTCCTGCCTCAGAGCAGCCTCCTGGCAGCTGTAACATCTGGACACACCTGCAGGATTCTTTCTGCCACAGAAACCAAAGATTCTTCAGAAGCTCCCATAAATGTGTAGAACCTGGAAGATGAGTTACGTCTCATTTTCAGTTCTTCAACCTCTGAAAGTTCACCAGTTACCTTTTATACCATTTTCACATCAATCTGCATGTCAGTAGTTTATATCAGTTCCTTAGATGTATTTCTTTGCTTTCACTTCCAACAAACTTTTTTTTTTTTTAGTCTTGGGGAAATAATGTTTTCAAAACACTGGATGTGCTCGAGTTTAGAAAAAGCCTTAAAATGTTGAATATTTTAGCCATTTTTAATTGTTTCTTAACATTTATATTATTGGTGCAAAGCAGCTTTGTTATCATTTTTCAGTTTTACTCCCTTTTATTTATTTATTCATTTATTTATTTATCGGTAACACTTTGCAAAAAGGTACAAAAGAAATGTTGCTTAATTATCAGAAAATGAACCATGAACTAACCACTACTTAACCATTACTTAGATTTACCAGCGCTGCCCTTAGATCCTGAAACAAAGTCTGGTTTATTTCTTTAATCACAAAGTGCAGGATGCTGTAAGTTAATTACCTGCTGATTTCACGTCGTTAATTTGACTTGAATTAATCTGATGAGACTCTAAAAAGCAAAGCAATGTTCGCTTTAATGGTCAAGTCATCGAAGCGAACAGGGAGCCAATCAGAAACGAAGTGGCATTCGTTGGTTTCCCGCTACCTCAGCAACATTTTCTTCTCCTTCGTTTAGGCGCTGCCAGTCTGCCCCATCCAAGCATCGTGTGACGCTGCTTCCAAGGAGGAGAATAAAGAAAAGAACAGATACGTCAACATCCTGCCGTGTAAGTGTCTGTCCCATCAGAGACGTCCCTCAGCCCCAGTTAACCTGAACCTCAGCTGGGATGGATGGGAAAACAGCTGAGCTGTAGAGGAGTCTGTGCTCTTCTTGCTCTTCATCCTCTCTCTCTCTCTCTCTCTCTCTCTCCCCTCCAGATGATCACTCCAGGGTGCATCTGTCGTCTCTGGAAGGAGTCCCCGACTCCGACTTCATCAACGCCTCCTTTATAAATGTAGGTGTCTCTACAGTTCATGTTTCCCCGTAAGAATCCTGCTCTGCAGGCGATTGGCTCTTTCTCGGTGCATCTCACATGTTTATTTTTCTTGTTTTTATATTTCAGGGGTACCAAGAGAAGAATAAGTTTATCGCAGCTCAAGGTGAGATGGGTGCCTGGGTTGGTTTTGTTTTGTTTTTCCCCCAAATAAATAAGTTCATTGTTAATGGCTTTGACCGCTTTTATCTGTCTGGACGTCTCAGGGCCAAAGGAGGAAACGGTTAATGACTTCTGGCGGATGATCTGGGAGCAGAACACAGCCACCATCGTCATGGTGACCAATCTGAAGGAGAGAAAAGAGGTGGGACCCCTTCCTTAACACCTTTAAAGACACGTTACTGGTTTAGGCGCCTTAACATCAAAGTTCACCCAAACTAACTAGTGGAACTGACGGTGGAAAAATAATACAGTTAACTGAAATAAACAACAGAGAATTACAGGTAAAATAACTAAGTTTTGGTTTTGTGGTCTGGATATAACGTCATGAGTCCCCCATCAAGTGAAATAAGTAAATGCAGCGCTACCTCTAACAGAGCATTAATCCAGCTCATCCCCCTAAAAACCTCCACAGTTTGTTTTTTTTTTATTTGTTTTTTTATGGTGATGTGTTTTTAAATAAGAAAAATGGATTTATAAATAACAAATAATGAGTACAAACATAATGAAAGGGAATGTAAGGAAACAAACTGGTTTTATAAAGTCCACTTGCCCTGGAGATCAGGACTAACGGAAGATTTGTCAGCACCTCAACAACCGAAACAAAACTAAAACTGTGGATCTGCTCGTCAAACGGTTTTTTCACTATTGGCATTTCCTTGTAATATTTTAACTTCCCACCTTTTGTTTTGTGGTTTTTAGTGTAAATGTGCGCAGTACTGGCCGGACCAGGGCTGCTGGACGTATGGAAACATCCGCGTGTCTGTAGAGGACACGGTGGTTCTGGTGGACTACACCATCCGCAAGTTCTGCATCCAGCAGGTAACACGTGTCGTCTTGGATGAGCTTCCAGCTTGAGTGGTGCTGCTCTGTTCCTGAGCTTTCTGAGCACTGTTCACACCAGAAACCAGCCATTTCTGAGTTACACCTCGACATGTGTGATGAGTTAGGTCTGTGTTTTACTTTACTTTAAGACATTAATTCCCAGATGTGTCATCAAAGCCTTGTGTTGCGTAACATCTGGTGCTCCAGAGTGAGACACTGGACGGATTTAAATCTCGTCCCATAATAAAACATTAAACGGTCACTTGAAGTAGAGACGTGCGTGCTGTCATGGTAACGGTAAACAGAACAGGAACCGCCACTTTCATTGTGCTATACGTTTTTATTTTTTTACCACATGCACCCATCCATCTGATCTTTCTATGAGCGTCCACGTGAAGCTCAGTGCTCAAACATTTCTGGAATTTTGTCCTGAAATATAACTGGTTATGTAATCCACCACAACGGCATAATTACACCAAGGAAGAGGAAGAATTCCTGAAATGTGCGTTCACACAGGATTAAGATGATCACATGACCTCTGTGTCGGCTGAAGGAGGGAGGTCATTTAAAACGTTTACTTACAAATCATTCGCTCTGGATTAATACCAGTAATTATGACATGTAACTGCAGGTCCTCAAGATGCAAACCTTTGTGGCTTGTTGCATCTCTTTATTATTATTATCATTATTTTTATTGTCGTTGTTGTTGTTGCTGCTATTTTTTGTACTTTTTTATTGCATTTTTCTCTCTCATTTTTTTTTTTAGTTTTTGTTCTTGCATTCATGTCTTTTTTTGTCATAATTATTATAATTTTTTGCATTCATGTCTTTTTTTCATTAAAATTATAGATTTTTTGCATTCATGTCTTTTTTCATTATAATTATTATTATAAATTTTTTGCATTCTTTTCTTTTTTTCATTATAATTATAATTTTTGCATTTGTTTTTTCATTATAATTATTATAATTTTTTTGCATTAATCTCTTTTTTTCAGTATAATATATTTTTTTGTATTCATGTTTTTTTTTCATTGTTATTATTAAAACTGTTTTGCATTCGTCTTTTTTCAGTATAATTATAATTTTTTGCATTCATGTCTTTTTTCCATTATAATTATTATAATTTTTTTTGCATTCTTGTCTTATTTCAGTATAATTATTATAATTTTTGTATTCATTTTTTCAGTATAATTATTATAATTGTTTTGCATTCATGCCTTTTTTTCATTATAATTATAATTTTTTACATTCATGCCTTTTTTTCATTATAATTATAATTTTTTGCATCCATGTCTTTTTTTTCATTATAATTATAATTTTTTTGCATCCATGTCTTGCGTCTGTCTCTCAGGTGGGGGACGTCTCTGGGAAGAAGCCTCAGCGTCTGGTCACCCAGTTTCACTTCACCAGTTGGCCAGACTTTGGGGTTCCCTTCACTCCCATCGGCATGCTCAAGTTCCTAAAGAAGGTCAAGGTCTGTAACCCCCAGTACGCCGGCGCCATTGTTGTTCACTGCAGGTGAGTGTGGTCTGCGCGCCGCTACGCTTGTGTGCATCTCGTACATTGACCAGATGATGTTTCTCACTGGCAGCGCTGGCGTGGGGAGGACCGGCACCTTCATAGTGATCGACGCCATGTTGGACATGATGAACATGGAGCTGAAGGTGGATGTGTTCGGCTTCGTCACCAGGATAAGAGCCCAGCGCTGCCAGATGGTCCAGACTGATGTGAGGCCCGTGTGACAAAAGGCTGAAAAAGACAGAAATGGCGTCCTTCAGCGTCTGTATCTGAGAGCGGTTCATGGTTTGTCTCCCGCAGATGCAGTACGTGTTCATCTTCCAGGCTTTGTTAGAGCACTACCTGTATGGAGACACAGAGCTGGAGGTGACTTCGCTGGAGTCTCACCTGGCCAAGCTCTACTCCCCGGCCCCCGGGGCCGGCTGCAGCGGCCTGGAGGCTGAATTCAAGGTCCGTCTGCGCATCCCAAACATGTTCTCACCCGTTTAGCAGCGTAACTGGGAGAATGACACGCGGGTCATTTCAGGCCTTATTCTGGTTTATTCTGTTCTCTACTCAGGTTGAAACTGTCAGAGGTTTTGGATGTGATGTTAGTGTAATTTGTCTTTTTTAGATTTGTAAATGGGTCTAATTGTGTTGTTTCCCACCAAGTATAAAACCTGCATTTTCACTAACAACCAACATGAAATGGAAAGAAAGTACGTATTGTGTGTTAGGAAGGTCTGACGACTGAAGTGTGTGCAAATTTGGGATTCAGCAGGTTAACCACGTCATAAACGTGGTGTTGGAAGTTTCTGCAGTAAATTTTAACCTCAAATGTGATTTCTAGAAATTAACATCCATCAAGATTCAGAACGACAAGATGAGAACGGGCAACCTGCCCGTCAACATGAAGAAGAATCGAGTCCTACAGATCATTCCATGTAAGTGCCGTCGTCCCGGACACGTGACGTGGTTGTACTGATCAGGGACAAAACGCTCAAAATCCCGACTTCAGATGTTTGTTTTAGTGGAGGCGAATGCTTCTCTGTGCTTCTAACAGATGAGTTCAACAGAGTGATCATTCCAGTGAAACGAGGCGAGGAGAACACCGACTACGTCAACGCTTCCTTCATTGATGTGAGTAAAAGCTGCAGTCGGGACTCGAGAGGATCATTTCATTAATGCCGGGAATCGATCTCTTTTTAAGAGCTCCTTTCTCACTTCCTGTCTGCTCCCGGGTCTCATTGCAGGGCTACCGTCAGAAGGACGCGTACATGGCGAGTCAGGGACCCGTGCAGCACACCATAGAGGACTTCTGGAGGATGATCTGGGAGTGGAGGAGCTGCTCCATAGTCATGCTTACTGAGCTGGAGGAGAGAGGCCAGGTGTGTGTGTGTGTGTGTGTGCGTGTGCGTGTGCGTGTGCGTGTGCGCGCATCTGTAAACACTAATTCCAGTGTTTGATCAGATAACCAGTCAATAAACTAACCTGATCTGGTCCAGTTGACTTATATCTGGAAAGTATTCACAGCGCTTCACTTTGTCCACATTTTATTTCACAGCCTCGTAATTCAAACTGGTTTTTCCTCAAAACTCGACACAGAAGAACCTGTAATGACAACGTGGAAAAAGTTTGTTTGTTTTTTGTTTGTTTTTTAGACAAAGAAATCCCACATTCATAAGTACACACAGTCTTTGCCAAAATCGTGAGATGTTTCTACAGCTTCATTGAAATCCACCTGTCTGAAACACCTGTCTGCAGAAGGTCCCACAGGTGACAGTGATGTCAGAGCACAAACCAGTTTAGATGGACAACCACCTCTAGGGAGAGTTCTGGTGGCTCCAGAACTCGTCCTGGAGCTGGAATCAGGCCTGTATGGTAGAGAGGCCAGACGGAAGCCCCTCCTTGGTAAAAGGAACATGGCAGCCCACCTGAAGGACTCTCAGACCAGGACAAGTAAAGTTCTCTGGTCTGATGGGACAAAGATTGACCTCTCTGGCATCATGATTGGAGGAAACCAGGCATCACGCTGCCAATACCATCCCTACAGTGAAGCATGGTGGTGGCAGCATCATGCT
>JBAMYA010000020.1:9646948-9672846 GCA_037176975.1 Arrhamphus sclerolepis
TGCCTCACAGCAAGAAGGTTCCTGGTTCCAGCCTCCACAGGGGCCTTTCTGTGTGGAGTTTGCATGTTCTCCCCGTGTTTGCGTGGGTTCTCACCAGGTACTCCAGCTTCCTCCCACAGTCCAAAGACATGCTCCTTAGGTTAATTTGTGTTCATAAATTGTCCCTAGGTGTGAGTGAGTGTGTGAAAGGTTGTATGTCTACATGTGGACTGGATGGACTGGTGACCTGTCCAGGGTGAACCCCTGCCTGGTGCCCAAAGAGAGCTGGGATAGGCTCCAGCAGACCCCCGTGACCCTGCACAGGAATTAGCAGGTATAGATGATGGATGGATAATTACAATATGTATTAACTGGACTGAATTATATTTTCCCTGACTGAATGCAAACATGATCTGTAAAATTGCACTAGTGCAAGGCTTTGTTTAAATGCTTCCTTTAGTGTGTCTTTATAAGAGATTTGAAAACAGGTCCAATAGCCGTGTACACATACCAGTGAATATTTATAAAGTACGAAACTGTAGAGCAGAGTTTAGATGACTTGTTACCAGTTAGTATTTTTGCGTGGTGCTTTTGCTCCGTGCTTCGGTATTCCTTTTCTTTGCTCTGCAGTGAGATGTGAAGCTGCATGTAGGACTCTGCTGAGCTCTAGGTCACACACCTGGGCAGAGACCACAGCACTGCAAACTGCTGCTAAAAGGAATATCCTCTTTCTTTTTTTCTTCCTTTAAAATATGTGATATGCCATTTCTCGTGAAACGTGAATTGAATTACCAAATCTAGGCTCTACAGCTTGCCGTGTGATGCGAGACAACCGAAGAAGGGAATCTCTGTCGTTTAACATCGTGTTTCTGACGTGAAAACATTTGTTGGCTTCACCGAAGAGAAGAGTCAAGAATGTTAGAATACGATGATGAGAATACACTTTCCTGCTCCCCGCTTGCAGACAGCTTTTTGTTTTATCCACATTTCAGTTCATGTCATTTTTGTCAGCAGTGTGTGTGTGTGTGTGTGTGTGTCTAACACACCGTGGCTGGTGTGTAGGCCAATCAGACAGGCCTGTGCGTGTCACATCGGGGTGTTACCTTGAAGACAGAGGGCCCCGTCAGCACAGTTCCTCCCATCAACTCTTGACAGATAGATAGCAGGAAAAGAAAGTATCAGCATCTTCCTTCAGCTACCACTCACATCTACACACACACACACACCTAAACACACTGGTGACCTGAGAAAATGACCCCACTGCCACTGGCATGGACTCTGTTGATGGTCCCAGTATGGACATTTGGTAAGATTTAAAGTTTCTGTTTTATTTTGTAAGCCTACAGTGTTGTCGGTGTGATTTCTCTGTCGAGTCCGGAGCGTTGAATGTCGTAGCGGCTCAAACTGATGCTGCTCACTTGTTTTAGTAACATTTATGACTTTGAACTGCAGGTTTTATACATTGTTATGCAATTTTATCAGAATTATGTGTGCAATTTACTCCTGATTTCGTACAAAAAGGAAGGATGTGAAGCTTGGTAGGTGCTCTGCAGTCGGTCTGCAGATTGAGTTTTTAAGGTATAAATACCAGCTGTATTTGAGCTTCAGTATTTATCTTATTAAGGCGCCTTGTTAAATGCTCCACAGTTTCTGAAATTCACAAGCTGGGTGCAGCTCACAAAAAGGCTGTCCACTTCCATCAAAACACTCGTGATTGCAACAGCTCAAAGCTTTGAGTTGGTTATAAGATTAGATGAAATAACTTATGAGGAAGTTTACTAGTTAAATCAGTCTTTCCTCAGCGATTATAAGATATCGCATTTGAGATTTCTTAATAGTTGAGCCTCATTTCTGCTTTGCAGCACCTTTGATGATGCTGTTTTCATATTTCTAGTTGCATTTCTGCTTAGATTCTTAGGTCCAAATAAAATCAATAGCAGTAAAAACACAGACTTTGTCAATTTTCATGATGTGTCATAATATAGACTGGTAGTAGCTCTTTTTCTTGGAAAAAAACAAAACAGATTGTTTAGAGGTTTTTCTCCGCACAATACAAATGCCAAATGATGGACATGCCAGCTTTGGGTATTGAAATAAGATTTGGTAACCCCCTTTGAGACACGATTAGCACTATTCTTGAGTCTTTTGCATTTAGTGCTCCAATGAAATGAAATATCTCTTATTTCTTTCCCAATATCCTTCTGTTCTACTTCCCAGCTTCAAGCCAGATTCTGCTTCAAGATCCAGTCAAGGTTCTTTATCCTGAGATCTCCAGCGTTGAGACTATTGACTGCGACTGTGGTAACATCACATGTGACTCTGTCTTCTGGTTCCGCACTGTTCCGGACCAAAACAAAGTAGAGTTTCTGGGCAAATCCAACAACGCTGACCGCGTGAACTATGGGTCTGTAAGCAAGACACGGTTTAAATTCAGCAAGAGGGGCTCTGCGTCCTTTGTGCTGCGCATCATGCAGGTGACGGAAGCAGACGCTGGAATTTATTCTTGTGTCCTAGTGGACTCGAGAAATAAAGAAGAAAGGCTTGTCCCTGGAACTCTCCTTCGGCCGGGAGGTTTGTATGGTCGCAGGTCATGACAGCGTAAAGATTGTGATCTTAAGTGAAGCATCTCAGCAGGCATCCAGAAAGCTTTGATTCACGTCCTCGTCAGTGTTTAACTGTGCACTGTTTTTAGAATTGTGCATTAATGTTCAAAATTCACAAGTGGCTAAAAACTAAAGGACCTTCAGACTTGTTACATGTAATTCCTTAAATATGAAGAATGGAAAAACTAATATTACAACATGATAATTTACTCATATATTGGATAGAATACATGAAACGCAGACGTGGTACTTTCCTTCAGCTACATGAACCTGAGTTTCACTGCTTCTGCTCCATCTGGTTTCCATCTGTGGAGTCTAGTTGCTTGTAGATTTTAATATTCATTTCTCTTTATTCTTTAGACAAACATGGTTAACGAAAAGCAACTTGGACATATTTGGAAACTGACTATGCTTTTATGTATTCGCTCCTTTCTTAATCTGCTTGCTTTTCACTGTGATCTGTTAATCTCTGGCTATTTTATTCATTTAACAATTTCTGCTATGTTGTTACGTAAAAGTCCCCGTTAAAAGAAATGAGAAGAGGCCTTCTGGAAATGATCTAAGCTGCCAATACAGATGGCAGGTCTGGAAGAAGAAAAAAAAGTAAACTCAGTATTAACAGTTTTTAAAGTTGTGATCAAAGACTTTGTCGTCAGTTGTCCGTTAGTTTGTCGTGCGTGCTGCGCTCTGTTGGTGACCTGGAGCATTTGTAAACACATTTAACAGCCTTAAAAACACTGAACACAGTGCAAAAATCATGTGATTTTGGTAACTCTTTACAGTCAGGTAACTAACAACAACTTAACCATGACTTACTCATTAATGCTCATTGCAGAGTAGAGTTTTAAATTGGTTCAGAATTTATTCATAATTCAGGTAAACACAGAGGTTCACATTTCAAAGACATTCTTTTGTCCATAATTTGTTTCCTGTCAGCTATCCAACAATTCCTGATTGGCTGCTTTTTAAATTTTGATTACATGACCATTAACTTTCTTCAAAAACCTTTTTCAAAATGATTAATTGTTATACTCACTGAAACCTATTGCATCAGTCCTCATCAGATTCTTTGTGTTCTTACGTTGCTGCTGTTTTTCACTTTTGTCTTCATGGCTCTTTGTTCTTTATCTGGCAGAGACGCCGCCAACGTTACCCCCAACCACTAAGGCAAAACCCAAGCGTCCAGTCTGTCGCTGCCCTAAGAAGTCTCCGCCACAGGGTATGTTATTAAAAATATAATGTTTTAACTCCACTCTTCATATGCATCTCAACTAAAAGCCTCATTTTTTTAAGATCTTTGTTGTGTGAAAATAGAAAGCGTATTGAAACGGGCATAAATCTTGGACACCAGACTGCAATTACACCCAAGTAATAGAAGAGGAAACGTAATAACGGTCCGTGCAGAAGGAAATAAACATCTAATGATTGATTATAAATGTGTTTGCACTCTAGCTGTCAAAAGTTTTAGAACACCTCCATTTTTCCACTTCTTTTGTTTAAAATTATGCAGTTTAATGAGTGACTGTATTGTGAAATGAAAGCATAGAACAAATGAAACAACTGAAGTTAAAAAATAAATCACAAGCAGCCACCTTTGGGTGCCTCAACAGCTAAATGCACAACAATGCAGTCTTCAGAAAGCTCTTCCCACAAACATGTTGCACTTGGAAGCTGCTGTAATTTCTTGATACTGAAATGTACATTATTATTATTATTATTATTATTATTATTATTATTTTTGGAAGTTCACTAGTTACCTTGATACCATTTTTGAGGTATTTGTTCAACACTCTTGAGCGGTCGTGTGCGCTGTGTATCGTGTGTTTGCAGCGGATACCTGTGACTCCCAGGTTCTGTGGCCTCTGGTTGGGATCACCGCGGGTTTGGCTTTGGGTCTCCTCTGCACTCTGTATTACTTCAGCCGTGAGTACTGTCCCTCTTTAATGCGCTGATCAGTTTAAAGTCAGAAGTTTGCATTCAGCAGAACTGGAAGATGGCAGCAATGTTCTTTTTTTTCTGACGTACAGGGCTGCCCAGAAAATGTCACCACCATTTTGTGAAGTAAGTCCAGTACAGATGGAGATTTTATTTATTTTTACCCAGAAATAGTTTCAAATTGCATGTATGAACAATACTTCATCTTAATAACCTGTTGTTTGTTTTTCTGTTAAGGAAGAGGCTGATGTCTTAAAGCCCTGCATCTTCATCTGGACTAAAAGTAAGTACTTTGTGTGTCATATGATGTGTGATCTTTATTCAAGCTAATAACCTGCTCCTGTGACTGCAGACGCTGACGTGCTTCAGCGGAGCTGTCGTGCTGCTGGAGTTTGAATGACATGAAGCACGGTGAAGATCTGCTCTGCTGAAAACATTTTACATCATACGATACAGCGAAATGAGCAGCAGCCATGTAACATATTGTCATATATTGACAGGTTTATGTATATTTTATAAGACAGAGCCCCACCATTCCTCTGATATTAATCACTGATCAATAAAATCATATTTATTCGCTTATAAAGGTGTATTATCAAGTTTGCAAATACAGAAGGTTTGACTTTCCGTACTATTGTTGAATGAGGACAAAATTACACTTATGACAGAAGCACGCCATCACGATGCCATCATGTGTTTTGTACCTGAACAGTGTCTTTAAATCCGTTTGTTCACATAAAAACTGAAACAACAAGCTTTCCAAACACCTTTTATTCTTGCATGCCTCTGTATTTATCTGTTTTTTTTGTTTCACGGTATCGATGTCTATCTCGGAGCGAAAACGCCTTCATGTTGAGATTTCTGTTATTGTAAATATAATTAATCAATAAAGTTGTTGGTTTCCACGCACTGACAAGAGTGTCGAGTAGTTTACAAATCAGCCACGTGCCGGAAAACATCTGGTGGTGATATTTGACGTTCAGGGGCCCTTTTTCAGAAGCAGAAACCGTAGCTTGCTGGCCGGTCGTGTTTCCAGTGACAGACATGGCGTACGCACCAGTACCTGGCGCTCTAAGAACAATCAAAGTGTGTGACGCGTCGGTGGTACGTGGAGAGCTCTGGGAGTGGGTGTTGTACTTCCATTGTCAATACTGCGTTCAGCGGAAGCTGAGTAGGTGCGTGACAGGGCTCGGTTTCTGCCTTCACGTTTGATGTGTAAACCTGCATTATGTTCAGTTTCGACTGAAACTACTTTCATTATGTGCAAACAAGCTTCGCTGTTTTAGTCTTAAAATCCAGACTTTATGGAAAGCCCTTTGAGAATTTAACACACAACGGCTTGCCATAGGCTGGTAAGTCATTACACGGCCATGTGTGCATGTCTTGCCTTTTCTCTCTCTCAAACTCAAACACACACACACACACACAGCAGATCACATTCACACCTTTGGGACTAGAGGGGGGTGAGGGGGGGTACGGTTGAGTTCGTGGTTGTCCGGGTCTCAGGCAATGAGCGCAACCCTTTCCTGTTCGTAGGGGGGAGAAGAGAGGCACAGCCATGTTCCCTGAGATGCTATCGCTACGCTCAACTTTGAGCTCCTCATCTCGTCTCTGAAACAAAACGACCACAAAAAACACCACAGAGCGAACCACAAGCACTTACAAGAGACAGTAAGAGAAAGGTGCAAGGAAGAAAATGCAAAAGAAGAAAAAATGAAAACAGGCTTTTGTTGTGTTGTGCTTTATTTCAAATGAATTATTAAAATCAACAGAATTCCATGACAAAATACGTTTAAATGGCCCTATTGAACAGTATATATCATGTACTGTACATATATATATTGCTCTTATTATAACAGTATAGCAGGTATCTGGTTAATGCCTCAAAATGTGATATTTGACTTCATTTGTACAAACATAAAATTAAGCTATAAAAAATAAAAACATAAAGTGGATAACGTACAGGTGGAATTAAGTTAAAACAGGTGTCAAACTCTGCCCGCATCCGGCCCACCACTTCGTTCTATCTGACCCGCATGAGCGTGCAAATACTCACAACTACAACATTTCTGAGCTAATTTCAATGCGACTGCCCGTCTGACTCAGCACTGACGTCTGTGGAAGTGGAATAGCTGAAAAACAAAAAGTTGCTCATTTTTGTCTAAATTTGTGACTTTTATTTTTGGCCAAATTTGCTCTTGTATATTGAGGAAAGTTACAATTTTGTGACATTTCTGATAGTAAGATAAAAAGTATCAATCTAACAAAATCTGCAAATTTAACTTGAAAAAAAACATTTGGGGCGGGATTTTTGTACAAAAGTCCCAATTTTATGATAAAAGTTGCAAAGCTGGTCCTTTTGTAGTAACCATGGTGATGATGTGGCCTGGGATAAAATAGAGTTTGACACTCCTGACTTAAAAGCAATAAAAATAAGTTTGACAAAATGGGTTTATGAATAAATAGATCTTAGTGATTTGAGAGGCTGATTACTGAAATGAAGGAGGAAACACAGCTGAACGTGATACACTTATTTTCTGAATCTGCCTTCTGTAGGTGACACATTTATGCTGCTGTGTGTGAGTGGAGTCGGAGGACGTTGTAGTCCTTTCATTTTAATCCCGTTGGAGATGCTGTCCAGTTATGTTGCTGCTCAGATTGTTTCACCTCAGAGCGCTTATAAGCATCTGGTAGCTGTTGAGCTGAAAGCATGAACCCATGAACCTGTAGAAAACAAGTATACTGACTGTTGAACCTACATTTTACAACTGCCTTTATGCTACAAATACAGTTAAAGAAAAGCAAGCAGAGGTCGCCTTTATTCGTACTTTTTAAAGAGAACGATTTAATTCACTTGGTGAACAAAATACCTGAAAATCTCTCCGTAGAAGATGATATAACTCAACAGCATTTAAAAAGAACCTCCAAAATATCTGTGTTGAATCACCACCTCGGACAGCTTAATGAAATCCAGATATAACCTTTAAGATTGTGAAAATGACTATGGGATGATTGTATTGTACAGTTTTAGTTGTGAGGAAGTTAATGATTTCCTTTCACCAGTTCCAGGAAACGAACGACTGCAGGTGGCAACTGATAAACACAAGGATGTTTTATTTATTTATTTTATTTAAAATCAAATGTGCTTCGAGATGGAAAACTGGAAAAAAAAAAAATGCAAGAATTTTAAACAATGTAAAATTTAGGTGAATATGGTAAAAAATAAAAATAAAACAAAGTCACAACATAATGCTTTTTTTTCTTCCCCAAATGATTATGAAACCTCACAAAAATGAAGCGTCAAACTATGTTTCACATGATGAACTGACAAGCGTCTCTTCATCAAATGTGAGACTTTTATGGAGAGAAGAGTTTGTCTAAAACAAAATGTCCTGAAAAACATTAACGTTCTAAATTATGTCTGATCACAAGAAGCGAGAACATGAAGGAACTCGTGTTTAAGAATATCATCCATATACATGATTGATAAACTTTAGCGTTACACCAGGAGTATCCAGAGTTTTCTTTTTATTTTAAACAATTAAAATGCCACACCTGCTAATCTAATCTAATCTAATCTCCATCCATAAAGGTCATGCAACATGTTAAAATGGAAGCTGCAGATCGTGTAAAATCTGACTGTATAACCGGTATTTGAACATGTCTACATTATAGATACAGGATGTGCTTATTTATAAGCGGCAAAATATATTTTGCTTTAAAAAAGAAATTCAGGTCACTGTAGCTTTAGTTACATCAGCTGATAAAATAAATTTGAGTGTCTGATCGTAGTTAAAGAACAAGAAAAACTCACTTTTCTGTCCTCTTATCTTGCAAAGTTTTTAGGACAGAATAATAAGGAGGAGGACTTCACACAGCTGAGCTTCATGTACACTGGACGAGTGTCATTGAATTTTCAGCACATTAAAGTATAAACATGTGGCTTTATAGCAATTTTATTTTATTTTTTGTACCTCAGTGTGACACTTTCATATGCTTTGTAGTAAATATAACATTCTTAATGTGACATATTTGTAAAGTTATTTCAGCTTTCCAGAAATCCCAAATACAATCCTCACAATAAAAAAGGTTTTAGTAGAAAAAACAAAAACAAAGCTTATAATCAAACATGTACGTGTGTCATCGTCGTCGTTGTCTCTCTCTTTCGTTTTCCATTTCTACTTACTCCTGTTCGTGCTTCCTGCTTCCATATCACAGCTTCACATCCCATAATGCTTCGGTAGCATCAGTCCAACAGCAGAGCAGAGACGGGCGAGCTGAACTGGTGAAGCACTGGTGAACAAGGAAACAGTAAAGCTGCTCCTTCGCTGGTATTCTGCCATCTCCAGAAAGCAAAGACAGGACTTCTGGCTGCATTTTTTTTTCTTTCTTTTTTTTTTCTTTTTCAGTGTTAGTGTATGAGGTTGACTGTTTTTCTCACTGGCTTCCCCTGGTCACCCACCACATGAACACACACACACGCTGGTTTCAGGTTGGAGACCCCCTGTATGAGTAAGATAGGGGAGCCCCTGCAGGTGTGTGTGCGGGTGACTCATCCCTGAAACAGAAATATGGAAAGGTGAAGTGGGCCAGTCGAGAGCGTTCTGACTGGGTCTTCCCTCCGACTGAAAAGCATCAACAGAATCCCCTGCTGACTGAAAACAGTACAGACACCGAAAATGAACTGGTTTCCATCAAGGTTTCGTTCAACATAAAAGTCAAAGTAACTTATTATTAAAATACAGGTACAGTATGTAATATCCACCAAGGTTTAGGGGAGGATACTCCAACTGGAAAAGAACAACAGCTCCACTGTACTTTCATTCTCTGTTTTATTTTAATTCCCACTCTGTTTGGTGTTACTCTCCTCCCACCCATGGAACGGATGAATCGCCCACAGGAGAACAAAATGTCACCTCTTGTTGCCCATTACCGAATCAGAGCATTTATTTTCCATCATAGAACAGGAAACGTGAGAGGCTTTGAGTTGCACCATTGCAGCCGTAGTCCTCCGAGGTTAATCTGATGGGAGTTTCACTTCCCCCACGACTGTCAGACCAGCTGTCACATAAGGTTACAGGAGAAACTCACTGTTTCTATGGCTTTTAAGCAAAGGGTTGTTTTTTTTTTCAGGGTTTTGGTCATCATCCCTGTTACTTTAACCGAAATATTAAAAAGATTTAAAAGGAGGTTTTGAAGAAGTGCTGAGTTTTTCCAAAATTACCTACTTTTTAAATCACCTCATGACCACGATACTTGACAAGTGACCGTAAATGCACGAGAATAAAATGCATGTTTTGCTGCTTGTTGGTCCTCGTGTGTGCACGACCTGCCCCTCATGTCAAAGCAGGCGTTTTCCATCGAGTTTATTTTACTTATTTTCAGAGGAAAAATCAGTTGTAGTGGTTTGATGGTGGCGCGTGGTCATGGATACATCATACCTTTGGTATTTTTCAGCTTTTTTCAGGGTACATGAGCAGCACCTTCATGACTCATGATGTAGAGATTTACCATCAAAACAGAAATGAATCCCTGTTGGGGTGTAAACTGTCAACCTGCTGCACAGATTTAACATCACAAGAACTGTTACAATGCAAGTTACAACTGTTGGTTATGGCAAGCCGTTGCCTTATTTCTCATATTTAGGCAATAATACTGAACATGAAGTTAGTTGATGTGAGACAAGAGGATGCACACTGCAAAAACTGATTTCTAAGAAAGTAAAAAAATACTTGTTTTAAGACAAATGGTCCTGTTTTAAAAGCACATATCTCATTTAAGAATTCTAGCCAAGCATTTTTTTCTTACCCCATTGGCAGACTTTTTTGTTTTTGCTTAAGAATACTGTAAACCTACATTCCTAAATCTAGTCAAAATGTCTTAGATTAAGGAAAAAGAAAAACAATCTACTAAAGGGGTAAGAAAAAAATGCTTGGCTAGAATTCTTATATGCTTTCAAAACAGGACCATTTATCTTGAAACAAGTATTTTATTTTTTAACTTTCTTAGAAATCAGTTTTTACAGTGCAGAGGATTGGGCTTGATGGAGAGGAATGATTTCCCATGACGACACTGAAGGGAACAACTGAAAAGAAAAGAAGAAAAAGAAGGCAATGATACTGAACTAATGTCATGTAGAACCTACAGCACTAAACACAAGACTGTCCTGGAATAAGCTGAGTAACTTACACATTTTACTGGTATTATGTATATCTTAAATAGCTTTTGCATGCCTTCTATAGAATATAGATTCAAGTGTTTCTTTCTGTGATTCAGAAAACATTTGTTTGTGTTATGTGAAGCCTCAAAACCAGAAGACTACATTATTATTTCTATCTTTTAAGTCAGTTTAGGAGCATTATAGGATATTTTGAATTAAATAACTGCAAAATGCAAAATATAAAACGTGTGTGATGTCCACAGCTACACACAGAAAGATCAAAATTTTACCAGACATTCAGGGATTCTGGAAACTTTCACCAGGTCTGTTTTCTTTTCTTTTTTTTCTTTTTTATGGGGAAATTCAGCATTTGATTCGTGCAGAAACTGTGAAGCTTTTTCAGCATGTGAAGCTGTTAGACATGTTGCAGCCGCTTGTTGATCAAGTCATGCTTTGCACCAGAGGCAGCTCTTGAAAACATCATGGAGGCCACGACGGCGCTGCAGCAGGGCTCTGCAAATGCTACAATGTAACAATCCCATTTGACACCGCAGAGAAGAGAAGCTTGCAGCTGGGGCGTGGTTTCATATCTCACAGTCTTCTCCTAACTGGCAACAATAAACACCACAACGACAGGCTAAAGCATCTATTACTGTCTGGAAGGTTGAAAAATGGACCAGAAATGGGGTCAGATGCTGGTGCCAGACAGATGTGAAATTTGGAAGTGACCCGACTGCATAGAGGTGAGTTTAGATTCCCTGTTCTGAGATCTGATCCTCACATGATGGATACTTTCAGTTAAGCAACACTTCTGCCTTCGGTGTTTCATAAAAAAACAAAACGAAGAAGCGACTGGAGCAGCGCTGAAGCCAGACACACGACGACCAAGAGCTGAGCTTGTGAAGGCGAGAACAAGCCAGGCAAATGTCCCAAAACACAGTCAAGCTGCGACTGTGAGGAGAAGCAGGTGTTTGACAGCTGTGGCCTCATTCTTCTGCTTCTCTTCACCACCACATCACAGCTACTGCAGCCACGAGTCCTCAGATATTACACCAAACATGTACATTTAATTTGTCTTCAAATTACGTTAGAAAATAGTGTCACTGCATTTTTGTTTTCTGATGAGTTTGAATGAATCTTTATTTTAGGAATAAGGACAGGTATCCACGCCATTACAAGAGAAAATAAGTCATTTACTTTTTTCTTCTTTTATTGATTTATTTAAAATCTATTCATTTTTGATTTGGGTTTGTTGCCATAATTTGAAAGTATTTACGTCTTTGGGTCATGTAGACTGTAGCAACTGCTGCACACCAAATAAAAGCATAGAAAATATAAAAATGTATAGGCTATGTATATTTCAGTGCTTTGAAAAAATAAAAAATAAAAATCATTGCTTTCCATTGACAGAGAAATCAGCTGTCTGAAAATTAAAATGAAATTTATGTTGTAAATAAAAGTACAAGAATAAACGATCTTCTCAGGAAGCCGTTTGGAAACATGATTTATGTCCATGAAACTTTGGTTTGCTTCTGGAAGACAATGGAAACAGTTTTTACTTTTTTCCCCCTTTTTCTTTCTTTCTTTTTGCATCTGTAACACGTTTTTAAGAATGACTTCAAACTACACAGCGTTCAGTGTTTGCTCTTTATTTCCGCTAAGAAAGAAATTTCTATGTCACGTAAGCCGCGGATGAAAAAACAACAACAAAAAACCCAAAAACTAACAATTACCAGCACAGACCTAATCCGAAGGGTGCAATGTTACTTCTTGGAAAAGTTAAAATAGCTTTTTGTTGTCAGAAATCATTTTTAAGTTTGCCAACATGTCAGTGAATTATCTCCTAATCAGCCAGTTTAACCCATTTTCTCTGCGCGCAACAGGAAATACAAAACCTGGTTGTTCAAGTCACAGAATATAAAATATTAAAAACTTTTTTTTATTGTCAACATGTTGTTTTTACTGTGTTGCAGTGTGACATCTGGATAGAATTACATTAGTTTTTTTTTTTTTTTTAAATCAACTCATGATAGCAAAAAAACTAATTTAATAACATATTAATTCTCAGACAACCATGAGAATATTCTGCCATATTGTTTCTTTTTATTTTAAATTTATGCAAGAACTGTATAATACACTTCTTGTTGCAATATTTTTTTTAAATGTTGAACACCTGTTTTAAGGATTTATATTTCTGCATTTCTTTTAAATCTTACTTTCACAGTCACACTTTGCTTCTTTTAACAGACTTTAAAAAAAAAAAAACTATCAAGAACAAATTTAAATCAATATTTCTTTTCTTTTGTTTTGAAATAGATGTATATTTTATATGTCCTGTTGCCCATTAAAAAGAAAAATAAAATATTTTTTAAACCAAGGATTCCCTTTGACTGAAGTGAATTGTATTTGTCTTCATAATTTGATTTAACTTTATTAATTTTCACCCTCATTTCACATCCAGGTTCTTGGCATAAAGAAATACTAAGTTTGAGCAAAAGACATTTGTTTTAACCCCCAGAGTCTAAAGGAAGTGGGCTGCTTCAACCAAATGCAGCAGAACAGAAAGATACTCTCCCCTCGCACTTTTACAAAGATTAGACTTTTTAAAAAAAAAATTTTTAAAGGCATTTTACATTCTTTCACTACTTTTTACATTCTCATTATTAATGGTTCACATTTCCATCTACAATATCTCCCCTCTTCAAGAAATGTGACATTGGGAGTTTTTTTGTTTTGTTTGGTGACTTTTCACCACACTTTATAAATTATGCAGAGTTGTCTTCTATAGGGCAAAAATCCTTTTTAGAGTAAATAAACAATGGCCGTTTGCAAAGCTCGCAAACACCTTGGAATGAAGAGGTGTTGCATGTTTCATGTAGAGGCCAAATCCAAACAAATGACCATTCCCTTGACAGATGCCAAAAATGGCGGTGACACATGTGCAGCGTCGTGGCGGACAAATTACACGACCTGTGACACATACAACACTCAAGTCGGTCCTTGTTCGCATTTCCTCAGACAAGAGTGTGAAAACCTCACCAAGTGAACTGGCTCCTGCCTCCCTTTTTTGTAGACGTTGCTACATGTGAACCTAGCTGATGTCAAGCGTTGCCAAAATGAATTTCCTGGGTTCCGTTCATCGCGTCAGGTGTGTCGCTTCCGTCAAAAGTTGAGACATTTTCACCTTTCCATGCGTCAGCCAATCAGAGGCACGGCTACTTAGCAGTAAATCCTAGCGGGGTGGGTCTACAGTGGCTAGTATCCATCCATGAATGGACTTACAGGACAGGAAAATGGAGGGAAAATTAATTTTCGTAGTGTTTAATGGTGCTTTTTTTTTTCTTGATCCAGTGGTACAATGCTTCAGGTTGATCTGCATCGCATCCTTTTTGGATGTCAGCACTGAATCTCACGGGCGTTGAAATTTCCTCAGAAAGGTTCTAGTATGTGATTGTCTTTTCACACTCCTGGGGGGCAAATAAAATGAAGTGGTGGTCTGGATTTGGCCCGTGGGCCTTCAGTTTGACATCCCTGCACAAAACCCACAATTCACTCTCAGCCATAGCGCTGGATGCCTTTGAACCACTCCAGGTACAGAACGCAAAACAATGCCAGAGACAAACAGATCCCGAGTATCAGACCAACATTAAATCACCAGCTGGAAAAACATTCATAACAGCTTCAAATGAAAGAAAGAAAAAAAAAAATCAAAAGGATATGATATATAAAAACAGATTTCAGGTGGGTATGATGAGTATCAATTTTCACCGTAAAAGACAGTTTCAACACCTTCCAAATCAACGAAAGCTTTCCAAAATGCAGTCTCTCAAAAAAAACCAACCAAAGTAACTTCAGAGTCCAGTCCCAGTCAGCTCATCGCTTTCCAGCAATATGAGTTTGTTTACATGGACAATGAATTTGAATAAAAACAATATGGCATCCTGTTGTTTAAGGATCATTTCTATCATCTTGTTAAATAAGGTCAAGGCTGAATAGAAGCTAGACCCTCTTCCACAACAAACTCACAAATCGGTCCCAGTGTTGGAACACGGTGAAACCTTTATCTGAAAGCAGCTTCTAATTCCTCTCGTGTTGTTGCAAGAATGACGAGTTTGTCCATATTAAAGCCAACCATATGAACGCTTGTGGTACTCCAAGAAGTAGGAAACTTAGAAATCTGCTGAATCAAGTTAACCTTACACATTTTGTTTAGCACCAAATTTTTCATCGAGATTTCTTCTTAAAAAACAAACAAAAAAAAAAAAGCAAATTATCTTTATGGGGGGAGGATATGATCTTCTTCTTAAACGATTTGATGGTTATCTATACATGCTCCTCGTATTCGCTCAAAAAGCTGGAAACCGGAGCCCTTTGAAGTTAGATTCATAACATTATTAGTCAGAGTGAAGGGTCTCATCTTTAAGAAACAAGTTGTAAAATGAAATATCTGCCAGCAGCATATGTAGATTCTAGGACATCGTTGTTCTTTGCTGCCCCCCTCAGCAGGAATACAGGCTGGTCACCTACCTCACACTCATGACTCTTCAGTAGACCTCGTTTGATTTAACCCAAAAGTTATAAACTCTGTTATACAGTATTTTATTGCATGAACAAGGAAGAAAGGGAAAAAACAAAAACAGGCCAACATCAGAAGAAGAAATAAAATTAAAAATACTGGGATCATAAATCAACCATCACCTGGCCAAACTTATTAAAGTTGGCATCAGAAACAGAAAAACTTATAAAAGGTCAACCATAGTTAAGTTAAAAATGTAGAAATAATTCCCATAAACACAATGAGAATGTATACCTGAGCTCATTTATTTGAAGAATTCAAACGCTTGAAAAATTACATAAATCAATGTTAAAAGCAGTTTAAAACTGAAATGTTTGTTTAAATAAAAGAATAATCTAATCTGTATTAAAGCTGGAGAAAAAAATAAAAAATTTTGCAAGCTAGAATTTAAATATTAAGCCACAGTTTGTGCGCTGAAGCCATTTAATGTGCACACTGTTCTTGCAGCTTAGAGTTTCAGACGCAGTCTTACTGCATCTGAATTGGCAGGCCATAGACCACAGGTGCTGCTCCTATGAGGTGTTTCAGGTTTGTGGCCTGACGCGATGAGCCCATGTACTCCAGGAGAGGTGCTCCAGATCCAGCTGTTAACCAAGACTCAAGCAGGGCTTTGGTGAAGCGATCAATATCTCGGTCTGTCACATCCCACAAGTTGCCCAAAATAAAGGGGCTGCAGGGAAAATGAGAGGGGAGGGGGATGAATTTGGGGGAAAAAGCAGAAGAGAGGCAAATGATTAAAAATGAGACACTTCCTGTCAAACAGCAGTCAGCCACCAATCGTGCCAGTTCTCCCACTTAAAAAGATGAGGGAGGCCTGTAACCTTGTGGAGACTTCCAGAAAACGTCATTGCCAACAAAGGCTATAACAAAGTATTGAGATGAACTTCTGTTATTGACCAAATACTTATTTTCCACCATGATTTGCAAATAAATTCTTCAGACAATGTGATTTGTGATTTTGTCTCTCATAGTTGAGGTATAACTATGCTGGAAATTACAGGCCTCTCTCATCTTTTTAAGTGGGAGAACTGGTACAATTGGTGACTGAATAAATACTGTTTTTTGCTCCACTGTACAGCTTCTATTCTTTTTCAAGTATTTACATTTATTGACCAAGGGTAGTAAATGTTAGATACTATTTATGCCAATAATAAAATTTACAACTCAGAGCAAGTTCAGGGTTTCATAGAGATAGAAGACCTGTATGAGCTAAATACAGTCACTTTAAATGGCTGCATATATAATGTGTGTTATAGTTTTTTTTTTCTTATCCCCAAAACTGTAAGTATTTGTTCAAAGAGTATTTTAAAGTAGTTTTTACAATTCTCACAAACAACAGTGAAAGTAAAATAGCAATCGAACAACATTTTTTGATTACTTGCACAAAGTAAATTAAATTATATTGGACAGTATTTGAAATATTGGAACCTGGAAAACACAAATTTGTATTCATCTGCAGGAAATGAAATGTATAAAGACGGTTATCTCACCATCCTGCTATGAGGTAGTTGATGAGTATGCCTTGTCCCTCCTGATTGCCTCGCACAGCCAGAGCGGCGCTGCTGCACCCAAACAGCAGAGAAGCTGCTCTCATCTGCCGTTTGAGGACCGACTGGCTGTCCAGGAATCTTGCACCTGCACCATGGCCCACATAGCTAGAGTAAAAGGAGGTGTTTTTAGTGGAAATTATTATTATTTTTTAAATATATATCATTTTTATTTTTGTTATAAATTCTATTTATTGTTATCTACATAAAGGCAAGCACAAAAAAAAAAAATTCATCCATTTGATTACTTGATGTGAAAAAAGAAGCTGTAGCCTCTTTGAATGGTAACATTCATTTTCTGTATTTAGGGAGAGGTGGGGTATATCCTCACCAAACATACACAAGGAGGAAACAGTTTAATCACTACACCACTATGTTGTATCTAATATTTACAAAGAAATTTTATTCCATAAACCTCTAGAGTCGTTTGGCTGACCAGTGAAAGGTAGCTCCTTATGTCTACACACTTTCATTTAAACTGTGTTTGATCCTTGCTACAGGTGGTCCGCATACTTCTCTTGAGGAAAAGCATCAGTTGTGTACACTTGATGATGAAAACATTTTTTTATTTTATACATGTAATTTAATATAGATGGATGACAAAAAAATATTGGACGTTAACTGATTTGAATATTAACAGAACATACTCCATTCCATACTCACATATACAAATCCCTCGTTGCCACAGCTTCTTCTAGTTGACCCACACCAGGAGCAACTCCACACACACCCTCCCAGTCTGGTTTACTTTAACAATAATGACAGTTCAGTAAATGGGAAAGGATATGAATCAGTGCTGGTAAGCACCATTATCATTTAAGTCACAAATATTTTCCCTCACCTGCAAAACCAGTCTTTGAATCGATCCTGGGCATTTCTTAAATTGGCATCAGGGTCCAGCACATAAAACACCTTCCTTACATCCACACCATGACTCAAGATGGAGCGAGAATCAGTCTGCCGGGAAGGATTCAAATAAAATAAATATATACACAATGCCAGGAAATGAATTATATCAGCACCACTGTCCATAGTAACACGGAGTTTAATCTCACCTTTTTCTGAACACTCAGTCCAAGCAGTGAATGCAAAGAAGGCATTCGACTTACAGAACGGGATTTTAAGATGGACATGCTCTCCCATGGCAACTTCTGGAGGTACTGCAAAAACAAACAAACAAAAAAAAAAAACACTTTATGTTTGACAAATGTACAGCCTGGTTTGCACCCCAGTCTACAGCCGTCTACATCGATGATCAGACCAACCTTGTCTAAGATTAGAACCACATGACTTCGAGGCTCATTTCTCTCTGAGAGCTGAGACATCGCTGCGTGGAGAAGATGATCGCACTCCATGTCCCACTTTGGAGAAAATCCTGGCACAAATCTTTTCAGATCTTCCTTAGACAGCAGAGGAGATGCAGAAAGCACAGCCTGAAAAGCAAGGCAGATAATTTACTTGTCATTGCCCTTCTTTTCTTTTCACACATGCCTTGTAGAACAGAAAAAAAAACAAAAGAGTCTGATACTAAATGTTTAAGAAACAGAGCCAGAAAAAAAACTACCTTCAGTATCTCCTCACTGATTGTGACTCCTCTTTCAGATAAAGCCTTGCAAAGTTGACGGGCCTGGATGGAGAGTTCTGGATCCGATGAAAGTGGTAGAAGAAGGCTCTTCCAGCATCCAAGCAATCCCTCCATTTCCTTCAGCAGTTGCTAAAAGATAGAAAGCTTTTTAACTTTGTAACATTTAATGATCAAATTCTGACCAAAAAAAAAAAAAGAAGAAAAGCACACCTTAGCGAAATATAAATTCTGTTGTAGTAAATTTCTAATACATGCATGAATGCAAGAGAAGCAATAACACCACCACCTCCCTCCCATCAGGACCAACCTGAATCACTTACCTCAACCCGAGAGTCCAGCGCACGTCGACCCTCCCACCACTTTGCTTTCTCAGCCACACAGCTCACAACCTTTTGTTCCACCAGGATACTGTCCATCTCTTGCACCAGCCAACTAATGTTGTGCTGAACAACAAAAAGAAACAGTAAATCTTTTTTATGAAGAATGAAAATGAACATGAAAATCCTACAGTGAAGTCTAGGCTTAAAAGTACTAATAAATGTAGTTATTTTAGGAAAAGTATCCACTGCAAGGTTTAAAAACAAAAAAAACAACAACAAAAAACAAACAAACAAAAAAAAAAAGCTGAACTGAAAATTAATTAATTTTAATATTAAAAATATTTTTCTGTGTGGAGTCTTTATTGTGAGCACCACAGATCATCTGATCTACTTCAGACTAAGCAGATGCATCAAAGACTTTGAGACAATACTGGATGACTAGTTTGACTAAAAAGGCATTTAAAAGGTCTTAACATTGGTTGATGGTAGCGCAGATTGGCCAAAGGGATGCTGTCTTATGAGTACATGTGAAATTAAAGCAATTTCACATGTTGCTGCTTTGGTCTCATTTAATTTTGTATGATCATCAACTTGTAGACTGAACAAGAATCACATTACATTCTTTTTTACTGAAGATGCACTCTGTCCACACCAAATTTTCATTTGTAATATGCATCATTTTCATATTCAACTGTAAGCATATAGTATATATGCTAAACTGTTGTACCACGTAGATTAATAAATCAGTTTAGCAAAACCCAACTTCATCTGCTATTCACCTTCTGGATTCTGTTAGAAGAAAACCAGGAAAACATGAACACCATAAACTCAGGTATTTGTTCTGTCTTAACCAATCATATTTTTGACAAGGATATTGTCATAGAAGGTTTTCTTCTCCAGCAAACCTACACACTACTGCTGGCCCACCATCTCTCCATATTGCTAAAGCTACAGCCATTCATACCAAAATGATTTCACTTCATACAGTGAATCTTTTTAGCCTTGATTTTGGCATGTTTGCTTGCACAATACTTGCTTAAAAAGAGAGGGAGGGAAAAAAAACAAAACACAATAACTTATGAACACTCCTACCTGTTGTTTAGATGTGGGGATATGAAGAGTGACAGGCACAGAATCCTTTTCAAGACGAGACAGCATTATGCTGTCCCCCATCTGCCCTGGTTTAACGCCAAAAACAGACATCAAACACACAGTCACTCCTGCAGAGAGATGAAAAGAAAAAGATTACATTACATGACTGGGATTTGAATCAGCTTCTACTTTTTACATTAACAATTCTAGCAACATACTTGCTAAATTAAGCTCTTTAAATTGTAATTTCAGCTGTATTAAGAATGAAAAAAAACAATCATAACTCACTCTGAAATTGAAAGGAAGGATTTAATAATTAACTTAATTAAAGTTAGTGTGGAGATGTACCCATTTTACTACTGAGATTTAAGAGAATAAAAAGGCCCCCCACAACGTGTACCTGGAGGAAGTTGTTGAACCTGCTCGCTAAACTCTTGGCAGTGGCTCTGAGGGAAAGATGAGGGGTCAGCAGTGGAGAAGGAGAAGAGGTCCTCCATCTGAGACAGCCTCTGGTCAGCAGAAGTAGAAGCGGCCTCATTCAAACTCAGAGCACCCATCTTGTCTGCTATCTCGCTGGACGCCTTTTTCAGTCTTCTATTGGAATGGCATTTGAAAATCAGCGTTCATTTTTAAATACAATACGACAAATTTCACATGTCAGACAAGACAAGCAAAACAAAACGTAAAATGAATGAGTAACCACACAATGTGCTTACTGGAGGGAGCTGGAGAGATGTCGGATTGTGCGATGGCGACTTGTGACTCCTAAGGACTGAGCATGCAACATTGCTGTTGTTAGGGGGTCATGATGTCCCGTCGTCAAGGCAAGAAGAGCACAGAGGGTTGGATATATGGTGGGACAGGGAAAGTGCTGAACAGTCAGCCAGGCCGAACGGAGCAACGATTGAACTTCCTCCAGTGACACATCATCTGGGGGAAGAAAATAAAATAAAGACATAAATAAGCACAGATAGAGAACTTCTCATATCACATACATTATTTAGACAAACATTTTTATTGCTTAGAATCTTATTTGAATCAAGTGCAGGTGGGCGAACCATGTTTAAAAAAAACAAAACAACTAATGGGACATGTGATCATAACTTAAATATTTTAATCTAGTATTAATCCATCCATCTTCTTCCGCTTATCTGTAAGCGGGTCGCAGGGGCAGCAGCCTGAGCAGTGACACCCAGACTTCCCTCTCCCCAGACACCTCCTCTAGCTCCCAAGGCGTTCCCAGGCCAGCCGAGCGACATAGTCGCCCCCAGCGTGTCCTGGGTCTTCCTCTGGGTCTCCTTCTGGCGGGACATGCCTGGAACACCACCCACCACGTGGGCATCCGATATAGATGCCCAAGCCACCTCAGCTGGCTCCTCTTGATGTGGAGGAGCAGCAGCTCAACTCCGAGCTCCTCCCGGGTGACAGAGCTCCTCACCCTATCTCTAAGGGTGCGCCCCGCCACCCTGCGGAGGAAGCTCATCTCAGCTGCTTGTATCGGGGATCCAGATACTAATTTATGCACAAAAACAAAAAAGCACCCAACGGTCGAATCTATAAAATTAACTTAATGAATGCAATAAAAAAAATTTAAAAAACTCCTTTGTCATATCTTTGTGTGTGTATGTGTGTAAAAATATGAACAAAGTTATCCTAGCATTAGATACAACTTCAGAAGACCACCATTCTTTTATTTTTCATCTGTTCTGATTTGAGGTCATCGTCTTGTCACATGATCCAGTTTCACCCAATCATCAGACAGATGGACAGATGATTCGCTCGGATACTCTGATACCAGTGGCAGCTGCTGGTCTTTCAAAGAGAGGAAGCTCATTGTTGGCATAAAATTTGTCAATTTATTTACATGTAAATTCAGAAATGAATGATAGCTGTCCTTTCCTTCTCCAGGTTCCAGGTTCCTGGAAGTTCTGGAAAACTTGGAATGTCTCAATTCCTTTTCAAGAAAATGGTCTGTGGACAAACGAACGAAACAATATTAATCTCAAACAAGGAAATTTTGAAACTATATGTTAAACTGAAACAAGCAAATACCAAGAAATAGGTTGCAGTTTGTCTTTTGACTTCACTTGCAAAATCCACAATGGGATTGAACTCTCAATGATTAAGTGATGGTGTATATTTCAGAATAGCTGTCAATCAAAATGAGATACCGCCTTTCAACTGATCCTCCAATCATTATGCAGAAGCTCAGCATCCAGGCCAGCCCATAACTCCAAGCTGAGCATCCAGGGGCGGGACAAAATCGTGTCATTTATCCAATGACCATCAAGTTTTTAGGCAGTGAAAAAAACTTTCCCATGCAGTCCCTTTGAAGCGCATGGAAGCCCAGCTTCTATAGCAAATACATTTATCATTGATCGTATAAGAAAAGGATTTCTTGAAATCTAAAGCACTGACACTTCTGAATGAACTCGGCTTCCAGATGAATGTGTTCCAACACAATGAAATGTTAACACAACTGTACATATTTAACCATTTAATTTTTGACATTTTAGGTGAAGCTGAGCTTCCCTTACAGTCATCAAGAAATCACCTCTGTCTGGTACACAGAAGACGGATCACCCCTCCACTACCTTTCTTGGCAGTGGGCATAACTCTTTTTTTTTTTTTCCCAACCTTCTTGTGGTGTGTTCAGATGTAGTTCTACAGAGACAGTAAGGGGACATTAAAGAGAGAGAGAGAGAGAGAGAGAAAATCTTTTTCTCTTGCACACGGGAAACTATCTGGTGCGCACAAGAAATTTTCTTGTGCATATGAGATAACAGTGACATCCAGAAAGTGAAGCTACAATGCGTAATCAAAGAAAATGCATTTATCTTTTGGTACGCAGTGATTGTGGCACATTCCTTCTAATCATGTACGTACAAAGAAGCACACTGATTGTTAAGCACCCTACAAGGTTGTTTTCAGATAAGCTTGTGTTGACCCTTCCTACTTGCCGCTTGCTGACCGTGCTCATAAGAACGGGGGAGCTGCGCTCTGCTCCAGGGTTAGCCCCGCTGCAGCCTGTTTTTTTTTTATTTTTTTTTTTATGAAGCCAACACTGTTCATACAAACGTAGAACTGGCACACAAGAGGGCTCAAAAGTACAGACAGACTTTCTCTGTCCCTCCACACATCCCATATACCCGTTCATATTCCCTTTGTGCATTAACACACACACATACAGCGCAATCTCTTAAAGGATTGATGTCATGTTTGTTTCTGGATATCCTTGTATATTGCTGCTCTTACATCATAAATACAAATCTGATTATGTGTATTGAGTAAACAGAGCTGCATTGCGTAGGATCTAAACATCCCAACTTATAAAACCCTACGTACGCACACCAGCAGGCATTTTCCCTTTATAGATTGCAGCTGCACCTCAATGTTTGCATACAAGGTTCCTCCTCCCTCCAAAGCACACGTGTATTTAAATTAGCCAGATGATCAATGTTATTGGTTAACAGTAGCAACCATGGAGACCATGCAACCACGACCCAAGCAGATGGTGCGTCTGGAGGAAGACGGGTGTTGACGAATACTGTTTTGCAAATTCAGAGAGAAACAATTGATGAATTGAAAGAAATTAGAACAGTATTGAGTCATTTGTGTGGGGTTATGTCTGACGTGTCAAATGCATTCAAAAAGAACTTGATAAAAAATTAACCTTATTGCTGTCTTAAATGTTGCATGACATCCTTGTGGAGCCATGCTCCGTGGTGAAATTCCTCTTGTCGGGGGAAGGAATGTGACTGTGAGAAAACTTTGATGAAATGTTGTGCGGACTTTGATTTAAGATTTAAGTTGTCTTATAGGCAAATTTATTTAAAAGGTCTTTATGCATATTTATGGCTCACCAGTGCAGGCATAAATAACACAGCGGTTTTATATGCTTATGATAAAGTCAATCTATGATTACAGTTAGATATGGAGTGGAGTTAAAGGTCTGAGAGGAGTCATGAAGCAGTGTAGCTTCAATTCCCCGCCTCACCATCTGCGTCACCAGTTTCTTCTGTCTCCAAAACCAGCGTACACATTGGTCAGAGCTTGTTGTTTATATAAATCTCAACCTTTGCGTGGAAAGTGACATACACAAGTTTCAGGCCCCGTTTTGTGTGTACCCAATGCGGTTGTAAATGAGACCCCTGGTTTGAGACCAGGCTGATCAATCAATACTGAACAGCTGTTATGCCACAATGTCTTTGTATAAAAGTCTGAGGTTGAAATATTACTAAATCTAGCATTCTCATCGAATACATAATCTGGTGTGCATGAGAAACTGATTTAATCATTATTGTTATTATTATTATTATTATTATCCATCCATTATCTATACCCACTTTGTCCTGTGAAGGGTCACGGGGGTCTGCTGGAGCCTATCCCAGCTCACTTCAGGCAAAAGGCAGGGGTACACCCTGGACAGGTTGCCAGTCATACAACCATTCACACTCTCACCTAGGGACAATTTAATCAACTTAAGGAGCATGTCTTTGGACTGTGGGAGGAAGCCAGAGTACCAGTATGAACCCACGCAAGCACGGGGAGAACATGCAAACTCCACACAGAAAGGCCCCTGTGGAGGCTCGAACCAGGAACCTTCTTCCTGTGAGGCAACAATGCTAACCACCAAGCCACCATGCTGCCCTTCAATGCACAGAATAAAAATCCAAATTCTAATAAGCAAAATCCAGCATCAAACCAGCTGAACTCTATGTAAACTAGAGGACTTTCATAGGTTCAGTTTTCTTTCATTTCTAGTTATAGAACCATTTCTGCTTTCAGTTGCACTTTTCTTTTTCTTGCTTTCAGTTTTATCTGCAGGTAAAGAGAGGTGGGAAATATTGCCAAATATACTGCACATCAGTACACCTAATTTCTTTAATATTGCATTAAGGTGGTAGCCCTGAATGTTAGCTGTACCACTAGCAAATTGGAATTTGCTCTGCAGGTCCATCTATCTATCCTTCGCTAAAGCTCATTAACTACGCCCAAAAGTCTTGGGGAGCCAATCAGATCAGTGTATCCTCGTAGAGTGTCTCTAAAGGGCCCCAAGTCTTTAATTAACTGTTGATGCTGTATTAAGCATGGGCTCTCTACAAGGATAGACTCATCTGATAGACTGGGGAACTAAGTGTACAGTGGAGAAGGTATGGGTGTTGAGAGTCCACGGTTTCCCAACCATCTGCTCCTTCCTCCTCATAGGCACTTGTCTAACATCACCTGTATCTCTCTTTCATATCTCACTACTCATGTAGTGAGATATGAAACGTGGATGTGATGACAGACACAGCGGGTCGCCATCACATAACAAACATATTGAAATGTTGGCCGTCTACATCTTTCATGTAAGGAAACTTAAGCTGCGTCTCTCTGGGGGAACTGAGTAGAAAAGTATTGTACAATCTTTGAGCCTTTTTGACTATATAGCATCCTAGCTGTCTATCATGAGATCGTGTTGGGGATAGACTTCAGCACTACACAATCCTGAACAAGATTAAGGGCCTGTAGAGAACGAATGGATGGATGGATGGAAGTGCATGCATACGCCCACGCTCGTCTGTTGTTAGTGACTGACAGAAAAGAGGGAGGATAGCAAAGACTGTTTATTTGAAGCTTTTTTTTTGTCCTCCATATTACATGACAAAACAAGAGTCATATAAATTAATAGATTACCTATGTAATGCATATTGAAGGTTGACATGAATTAATTCTACTTAAAACACATGTGTCAAAGGCCCATGAGCCACTTCCTTTTATCTGGCCAGCGAGATTGTGCAAAGACAATTATATACTTATATAACATTTCTGAGGAAATTTCAACAAAAATTTCAAAAATTGAGGTGGGGAAAACCTGGTTTATATCAATGTCATAATTTAGCAAACATTTGTAAAAGGTCATGAAACAAAAAGTTGAAATTTTTTGTCATAACTCATGATTTTTTGTAAGATGACCTTTTTTGATAAGACATTTGTGATTTGTGGTCAAAAAGATGAAATGACAGAAAAATTGGCAATTTTCCAACTGTTATAATTTTATGTCAAAAAAGTAACAAAGAGCTGATATTTTCCAACAAAACATTTTACTTTCAAGTAAA
>JBAMYA010000020.1:9672946-9690100 GCA_037176975.1 Arrhamphus sclerolepis
CCTCATCTCCTTCTTACCCAGCTGGTCTTCAGCAGGAGGGTCCCCCTAAGATCCAGGTTCTGGTCCAGGTTTCTTCCTATGAGGGAGTTTTTTTCTTGCCACTGATGGTGTTGCCATGTGCTCGGGGGTCAAGCTCTGGGTTTTTTAAGCGCCTAGAGATGACTTGTCATAAATAGGCGCTATATAAATAAATTAAATTGAATTGAATTAAAAAGCCATTCTCAACAGAACATAAAGAAAAGAACAAGATGTTGAAACTGAAAAATTTGACAATTTTATGGAAAATGTTAGCTCATTTTGACTTTGTGATGATGATTATCATTGTGTAGCATCTCCTCTTCTTTTGTCTATACACATCTGGGAAGTGAGGAGACCAGTGGCTGCAGTCTTAGGAGAGAAATGTTGTCCAAGTCTTGTCTGATGTGGGATTCTATCTACTCAATAGTCCTGGGCTTTCATTGCCATATTTTTCATTTTATGATGTCCATGTTTTCTGTTCAAGAAAGGTCTGTTCTGCAGGCAGACCACTTCAGCACCCGGACTTTTCTTCTGTGAAGCTATGCTGTTGTAACGGAAGTCATATGTGCTTAGCAGTGACTTGCTGAAATATAGCACCTCTCCAGATGTGTAAGCTATGCACACCATATACAATAATGCAACCCCATACCATCAGAGATGCAAGTTTTTGAACTTTTATACTAATAACAAGCTGGATAGTCTCTCTCCTCTCTAGTCAGCAGCACATGGCTTCCAAAAAGAAATTCACATTTTAATGTGAAATTCACTAGCCACAGGTAGCCAGTGTAACTCAATGAATAGGGAAGCGGCATGAGCCCTTGTTCATATAAGGCTGCGTATATAACTGCATACCAGATTTACAATATTTTATTTCCCTAATAAGTAATTTGCTTGTCTTATTAGGGGAATAAAATATTGTAAATATTGCTGGAAGATAGTTGTTAACGAAAGCATTAGAAAGAGTGAGGAAAGAAGACATGAAGCATGGAACACCAAGAGAGAAGCCCGTAAACAACGTGCAGCCAGTTCATCATCTAGCACCCCATCTCAACATGTTTGCTCCAGTTGCAAGAGAGACTGTCACTCAAGCAGTGGACTGTTCAGCCATTTTAATATATGTTCTAAGATGTAACTCTCTTTTTTAATGTTGCTTTATTGTTTGCGATCCAAAGAGGCACTTGCTATGTTTATTTACTTGGGATCCAGTCTCTTACGAGACAGACAGTGCCTAGTAGTCATTTGGTCGCAGTTTTACCTAATTTTCACTTTGACCGCTGATCATCTGATGAAGATTTGTTATTTTACTCCTTTTGTAATGTTATAATAGTTTCCTCAATTGCAGGAGGAAACAATTTTTTCCCCGCATGCGCGAGTATTTGCTTCCATCGCGATCAGCCGAGAATCATCTGTGTGAATGAGGAGCTGTCCGTGGTGCTGAACATCTTGTCCTCTCATCGTGACGCGATCACAGCTCATAATTCTAGATCAACTTTATCCGAAGTCTGTTGCACAAAACACACGAAGAAAAATCAGAGGCGTGCTCTAACAGTACATGTCTATAGTCCACGCACAGTTTTGTTCGTTTGAAATGCAGGTTACAAGAGACACACGATGCGTAACATCTGCTTCAAAAATAATGAAAATAATGAAACACGTTGTGTTATTTTTGTGCTTGTTCAACTCTCTTCCCCTTCCTTCAGGGATAAACAGTTATATATTTTTAGCCAGACCCCCGTCACCCCCTCTCTTCCCCGCTTTCAGACTTTCTCCTTGGGTAGTGGAGACCTAGAACTCAGTCTAACGAAAGGTAGACGCCAAGCTGACGTCAGAGCACCAGTAATTTGACGTGTGAACACCCCCCATCGCTATCACTAGCGCACAGACCAGCCCTACCTATCAACAGTATATCCTTCCCCCAGGCGGACCAATAACGCGCAGTTTCACGTTGGCTCCATCTTACGAGTGGAGTGTAGGAATAAACTGAATATAAAAGACATTTCTTTCTTATTACCGCGCCACATTTGTATCTTGTGTTTGTGGCTGCTTTTCTTGGGGACAATTAAGCTGATTTTCTTTTTTTTAATCTGGTTGAATTTCCTCTGACATGGAAGTGAGATGTCGTCCTGCGATGATGTGCTGTGTTTTTGCTGTCCTCTGCTCCATGCTTCCCCGGTCGCTGGGGTCTTCTTTCAGGGACAGGCAGTACCTGAACGAGTGGGCTGTGGAGATCCCCGGCGGGCCGTCTGTAGCAGAGGCGATCGCCAGAGAGCTAGACTACGAATTGGTCCGACAGGTATGGCAACAACGCCCTGGAGGTGGGGAGGGAAGGGGGGATGCTGAAATGAAATGAAAATGAAATGTATAGTGGCAGTTAGCCATTTGGGAAACTGGATACAGCTGGAACCAGAGCAAAAATGCTTTATTTGAACATCAAACATCTAGTTTAACAGCCATCACACAGAAACCGGTGGCAAAACATTTTATAAAATTTTAATCAAGCCAGTAGCCTATAAGCTGTGCCAAAAGCTGATCAGCCAACAACAGTATGAATTATTCTAATTCAGTTAATATGAGCACTAGACTGAAAACTGTGATGACCACAGAACACAACATTTTGAGCACCCTGTTAAATTATAGGACATGGGTTTAAACAAGCTATGAGTCATTGTTTACCAACTTCTGATAACCTATAACTGGAATTGGCCAGTTTTGTGCACCTCTGTCTTTCCCAGTAATTCAGCCTGAACAATAAAAGCTCACCCTCTGCAAATACCACCTCCACTCTTAATTATAAGACCACTCTATCAGTTTCCACAATACTTGTACTGCAGCTGTCTACACTTCATCAACATTTCCTGCAAATTAAACTTAGTAGTTTTCACTTTAATATAACATTTTTATTAAATATTATAAAAAGTTCTGGTGTGGCTGGTTCAACTACGGGAAGGGCAAATAAATAGTTTAGTTACAATAATCACTAATATGACCCACTATCACCCAAAAGCTTATTCCACTGTTGTAAAGTAGTAAAGTAAGAAGTATACATTTGTACATATTGCACTAAAACATCACACACTGTTTTACAGGTGAAATAAAGAGCAGAAATGAACTTGAATGATTGGCAAGCCTCAGTCACCAGATGGCTGGTGTTATGTGATTTCCTAGAAATGTTTTTTTCATCTGACATCTTTCCTTCTCTTCCTCAGATTGGGGCCCTGGAAGACCTTTACTTACTCAAACATCGCAATCATCCCCGCAGAATGAAGCGCAGTGCCGACCACATCACCAGGAGGCTGTCAGAGGATGATCGGGTTGGTTGTTCTTTTTATTTTTTGGGGATTATCTTTCCTTCATCTGTGCAATAGCTTTTTTCCTAATCTTTAAAGCCTGATGAAAACTAATGTCTTAATTTGTCTTAACAGGTGTTGTGGGCAGAGCAGCAGTATGAAAAACGGCGCAGCAAGCGAGCATCCCTCAGGGAATGCAGGGACTGCCCAGTGGACAAGCTGTTTGATGATCCCATGTGGAACCAGCAGTGGTATCTGGTGAGTCTCTAAGAAAGCTTGAGCATTACAAGATGAAATAGTCATCAAATGTTTCAATCCCATTTGTTGAAAATGTCTGAAAAATATGTCTTTACCCAACTCTATAAACCCCATTTTGGGTTAACATCAAGCTCTGGTCATATGTTTTTATTATTTATTTATTTTGTATGCAGTATGTCTGCGCTCCCCAGAGACACACACACTAAAGCAGGTGAGGTGGCTGACTGATTCAAATGTTCACTCCTCACTGACCTCATATGCTTTGAGCTGGAGATCACTGAGTTCATGTGCGGGGGAAAAATTCACACATACATTAGGTGCAAGTTTGCATATGCATGCGTGAGTGTGTGTGTGTGTGTGTGTGTGTGTGTGTGTGTGTATATGATCACATGACATCATTTACCTGACTAGGTGATGATGGTGCAGTGCGTTGCGTTTTAGTCCATCCCTGCAACTGGTTGATGACTTCTCCCAGTGTCTTCGCTGTGTTTTCGACACACTCCTGCTTCTTTTGTACAAAAATGGACCTCAAGCTAGCATGATAGGGAAAAAGAGGTAAGAGATTTCTTTCTTTAACAGGAAAAAAGACTATATGTAACAAAATTCCGTGTTCATCTAAATGCAGCATGGATTTATTTGGCAACAGTGTGATGGTGTAGAAGTTACCCGAGTATTTGGTTCATAAATGTATTTTTTATTTCTATGGACTGCAGCTTTTCTGTTGCAAAATTAGACAAAGTACCTGTCGGCATCTGTATAAACTTTATTGACAGTCAAAAGGACATCAGCAGGAAGTATTTCCCGCCTTCCGCTCAGCGCGTGTGTCCTCCGTAGTTCACCAACGCTGGCTTCCACCTCTGCCAGCCTTTTATCACAGTCCTGAGAGAGACAAATGCTTCTGTGATTGGAAACATTGTCAGCTGTCTTTATCATTTCTATTATGCAGGAAGGAGTGATGTTTTAAAGCAAATCTCAATGTTACCTGTATTGTACACCACTGCTGCTTCAGCTGGCTGACATCAGGCATCTCTTTGTGGACCTCCACGTTTTCAGCCAGGTCTCTTAGCGTTTTCTGTAAACTGTTGGCTTCTTCTTCAACGTGGCGAATTGTTTGATTCACTTTCGTTCGTATTAGATGCTCTCTGATGCGACTCTCTATCTCCCTCTTGTGGTTTTGGACTTTGATGACTTGCTGAGAAATGCTTTCTGTGGCCTCAGCTGTGACACTGGAGGTCATGAAGTCGCTGAGTGTTGTGAGCCGTGAAATGTCCTTTTCAAGGTTTGTTACTTCTTGCAGCAAAGCCTGAAAAGTGGGACACACAAGTAAAGTAAGTAAGTAAGTAAAATCAAATAATTTCTATAGCACTTTTCACAGAGAAAACTCACAAAGTGCTTCACAATAAGAGTACAAAGGTAAAAAGTTTAAAACCATAAAACAGGTACACAAGGAAATATAACCCATAAAACATGGAAGGTGCCTAAATGTTAATGCAGCACAAAAGGAGCGAGAAGACAAAATGTCAGCGGGATCAAACATGATCCATGCAGTCGGTTTTCTTAAAGACTTCACCTCCATTGCTGGTACGTCAGTGTTCAGTCTTGGTGAGCTTTCGTTTGGGGCTTGACAGAGCGACATCTTCTCCTGCAGGGATGACAGCCTACGGTGGCAGTCCTGTAGCAACAGGCCAAACTGTTCCTCACTTCTCACACCTTCCTCAAGGCAGCAATGCAAACCCTGTGGATATTCCAGGCATGCAAGCAACAGACATAGGACCTTCACATAAGTTCACATACATGCTCATCAGCAGATGCTTTGGTGTGAATCAGTCATACCTGAGTGTAATCTCAGCGATAAGTTTTAAAGACCTGACTGTGATGGATAACCTTGAATAACAGTATCAGAGACAGATTTTTTTTTACTAATTTGAAAAGTGACACTATCAGTAAGTGCAGTTTAATTCAAAATACAAGCTGAAGTGAACACTATGGCATCATGAATAAAATCTAGTTGTTTATGTACAACAGTAGCACAGAAAGCATTTTTCAGCTTTTGTTTAGACAGTGTGGAGAAAAAAAGCTTTGACTTAAACCCAAAGTAGAGGCTGATGTCCAGATGTGGGTCCAGTATCTATGAAGTGTCAATTATCGTGCACAGGTGTGCACACCTTTTGCATATTGTACAAGCATGCAGTTTCAAACAGACATTAGAAATAGCTGGAAGGATTTCTTTAAACACAGTTGGATCATTCAGCATCTTTGACTGTGGTAATGACATCAAGGGACAAATATCTGGTATAAGCAGCAAAGTGGGCAATGAGTTTATTTTTCAACAGTTGGGCTCCTCTCTGTTTTCAACGTACTTTGTAGATTAGGACTTGACCCTCAACCTGCAAATCTTTCCAATGTGTTGGTAAATATTATTCCCCCTATAAATATTGTTTGCCCTATTAATAACCCCACCTTACATTTGACCTTTAATAATTGTATTCATTTCTGGAGTAAAAGTGGGCTTGGTAAGTAGTTTTGTGAAAACATGTTTTATTTCATAGTTCATGCACATGAAAGTCTTAATGATTATAAATAATGATTTGAGTAAAGAAGTGTGTGTGCTCCAGTATGACTGTAAGAATAGTAACATTCCTGTACACATAGTTAATTAAAGGATTGTGATTGTTCTGAAGCAGTACCGCTTCTCTGACCCCAACTCGTTGTTCCAAATAGGTTGTGACTGAGGTGTGTTAAAAATACAAATGATCAATAAAGGATACATACATATGGACAGATGTGCGTATGTTATTCATTAAATCATATTTCCTAGTTGATTTAGTTTTCATTCACCGACTGTCTCTGGAGCAACTCTGACGCTTCATTTCTTCATACATTTATCTTCTCTTCTGTACATGATTTAGATTGCCCCCTAGTGTTCAACATAGCAACCTGCATGTCACTACAGATGGACACTTGTTTATTGTTACCTGTCTACTGTATCTATTGTTGGGTTTTTTGTTAATAAGTGCACGAATCCCTCTTATGACAAGATCAGCGCAGGCCATGAGCTTTACCTTCAGCTCCTCCATCAGTGCTGACCAGCAGGTGTCCAGCTCAGCCCAGGACGAATCTTTCCAGATTATGTTGCTGGTTTTCTCAGCCAGGTCTCTCCTCTGCTCATCCAGGGCTGCGAGGACTAACTGCAGTGACTGGGCTTCCTCCTGCAGCTGACGGGCAGTAAGGCAGGCTTGTGCGCGCTCAGCCGAGCCGGGCCAGGGGAAGAACATGTGGAGCTGATCAGTTCTGTGCTGCAGCTCTTCCACTCTGCTGGAAGCCTTTTGTCTTCTGGCCAGGTAAAGTGAGGTGAGTTGTGGATCAGCTTGAAGCGCCCTGCCACACCACAGGACACAAAGAGATGGTCATTCGCTCTGACTTAAAGTGGCATGTAAACATTTTTATTTTATTTTTGGCCTGTAGTGTTTAGAAGCCGTTCATCAGTGTGAGCTACCTGTAATAAGGCTGAACTGACTGCAAAAGTTCCCTCCACTGCTCAAATAGCTTTTGAACAGTTTCCTGAACTTCTTGTTTCAGGTCATCACTGTTCAGCAATTTCTGGCTCAGGCTGTTTCCAGCGATACGAAGATCCTCCAGACGAGCCTCCCCCTCTGGCGTTGCAGTCAACACAGTCTGAAATGTATTTTTAAAGATTTGTACATAACCAATTCATAATGCAGCAGCATAAAAACTCTATCTGCCTTAATTAACACTTCAGTATCCTCCTTGGAGGAGATTGTAAGCACCTGGACAGTTCTCTGAACGTTTCAGTCATCAAAGCATCAGTTCAGCAACACCTTTGGGCAATATTACATCTGCAGCAACACTTATTTTAAAATGATATACAAATAAGCAACTATTGGACAATGTTTTCTTACTTGAGCATGATGAAGTCTCTCCTCTGCTGGAGTCTGGATACCGCAGCGTCCAGCAAGTCTCACATCTTCAACCCATGACTGTGTGGACTTAGACAAAGCCTTAAATGCCTCGATGTCTCTGCTCAGAGAGGAGCGAACCTCCTTAGATCCAACCAGTACGTTGGTGTGGAAGCTGTGGTATCGTTCCAGCAGTTCGCTACTCTGTTCCAGCAGTGCAGACTGACGAAGACTGCTGCTTTGTAAGGATGCCATAAGACAACTGAGCTGCTCTGCACTGCAGAGCACAGAACAGATATACCATCATCGTTTTCAGTTTATAGTTATAGTTGTCACACTTTTGCAAAAAAAAGATGATGAGAAAAACAAAATATATTCATGGACATGTTGAAATCATTTATGTAAGAATGAATGGTGCTTTAACATCAGCAAACAGAAAAAACAAATTATCATCATCTCCTTCAGCCAAACAGTCTCTTTAAGAGGGTGATTGTTGAGTTTTATAGTGTCTATTGAAATATTTGTCTCTGGGTGCTTTTCAGAGACCCGGAACACGACACCCAAACAACCATTAAGGCTACCTGGTATTCCCAGTCAGCCTCCCATCCAAACACTAACCAGTCTAGGTCTGCGAAGCTTCTGAGCTCAGATGCTTCCAAAGAGGAGTGGTCACAAGCCAATACAGACCACTTAATGCATTGGTGGCTCTTGCCTTTGCAGTAAACAACATGAGGGATAAACAATTATCACCTATTCATCAATATTGCAGCTGCAACATTCTTACATGATAGTACGAGCAGGTCCGCTGCATAGAAACAGCTTATATAAGTTGCAACATTATTCATCATCTGACTATCACATCTGATAAAAGAGAGCATGTCCAATTTGAAGTCACTAATATGCATTTTGTAACTGAATACTGACAGTAACAACAGTTGCTGAACATGCTTTCACCAACAGAAGTTTACCTTTGGTGAAGCGCTTCCCCCTGCAGGAGACTAAGATCATCCCCAGCTGCTGCTTTTTCTTCAGCGGCGTGAAGCCACCGTTCCAAGTGCTCTTTCTCTGTTTCTAACCTGCAGATGCACAGATAAGCAACACTTATTTCAAAACGATATAGTCACATGCACATGGACGCACGATGCCCTGCACCTTAAAGAGAAATGACGCATAATACAAAAATGTTTTTACCCGTCTATCTTGCTGTCTGTTTTAGATTTAGTTTGTACTGTGTCGCATTGTTTGTGTTTGTTTTGACACTGATGAGTATAACAATAAAATGAGTGCGACTGTGAAAGATAATGTAAATAACCATTTATAGAAAAAAGATGAAACTAAATAAGTTTCAATTTGTGATTTTAGTTCATATTCTGAATGACCTACTTCTCTGATGTTATTGTTCCTCTTATTGTCTTTATTTCATGTGTTGTTTTCACCTCTGTGCCTTCTACTTTTTTCAGTTTTCCTAATGACTTTGGAAGTTCTTTGGCCCTGCTTTAAAAAAAATAAGTATATTTGTGGCATTTTGTTGTTGTTTTATATCTTTTGCAATGAAAATATTGAGGGAAAATTGCATCTTCCCCCCATGTGATGTGTGATCACCCACTATAAATGTTATATGTTATAAGGGGAAATGCATGGATAATTTATTTGAAAATTTCCTCCTTAAGTAAATCACACTTTTGATAAAAGAAAATCTGCGTCTCTCCAGTCGATCAGTGTGTCACACGTACAATGTTGTAAAATTACATGAAAATTTAAAGATTTGCTGGAACTACATGTGAAATAAGAGACACATTATCATTTAAATGAATCATTCTCGTCGGTTAATAAAACAAAAATCGAAATAATGCATAGATTTGACATTGCAGCAGCATTTACACTGTTTTTAACATTCTTCAGTCTAACGTTCAAAAAAAAAATCAGGTAAATTATCAAAAAAACAAATTTGATTGTTGTACAGTTTTTAAGTATTCCTGTATTTTATGTTTAATTTTACTTTAATGAATCAAATGAGAATCCTAAATGGGGATCGAGTGATGAATAGGGCCCCACCAGCCAAACCTCGACTAACCCTAACCCTTACAATGCCGGTTACCTGTCTAGATCTTTAATGTTCTTCTCAGTCTGCTCCTCCACGTCAGAGAAGAGCTGGTGGATGTGGGTAACTTTCTCCTGCAGCTGAGTTCCTCTCACAGACAGACTCTGGAGACTTTCAGGACTGGCTATGGAGGCCATAACGCGCATGTCCTCCAGCAGACTCTCAGCCTGTTCATCTTGGGTGTGAAGCTGCCAACATAACTCCTGCGGTGAAAAAAAAAATCAAACAATGTCAGGAGGGATCAAGTTAAAGCTTTGGTGTCAGATCTAGTCTGGACCATATGTGCATATAAAGGCTAATGTTACTTAATAATTGCCTCTCTAACAGCAAATTAAAACATAATCTTGAATTGATTGAGCAGGTTCACGTCTCCAAGTTATTGGCAACATTTAGCAGAATATTATTTTAAAGAGACAACAGAGATTTATTTACAAATGTTGAAGAAAGAAAACAAAGATCTGGTTGGCTGACCTGTTTTTATTGATTTTCCGTTCATATATGCTACATAATAGCAAAATATTTCACGTTATGGAGGGAATTACAGATAAATAATGAAAGCCCTGATGGCTAATCCACATAATCTCAAAAGTACTAAATCCCTATTTTACAGGTAAAGTGTATCTCCTGGAACATAAATGGATGGTTGGGGAAAGGTCTGAATCCGAGGAGATTTTTTTAGGGGAAGGTTTTTAGTTATTAGTAGAAAAGCAATTAAATAATCTAAGAATGTACCTTAAGTTTTGCAAGAACAGTTTTAACATCTTGACCAGAGAGATTGAGAAGGGCGTCTTCAGCCTTCTGCAGGGAGCTGAAACACTCTTCCATCCTCCCAAGAATCTGCTTCTTAGTGGCCTCTATCTGCTTAAAAACATCTTCGGCTTCTGAAACAAGCTCCTTCAGCTGCTCTATCTTCTTCCACATCTGGGTCTCCAGCACCTTCAGAAAACAATTGAGAGACATGTCCTCAGAAGTTACTGCAGCTCTAAATATGTCTTTCTGAAATGGCTAAATTCAAGGTTTAACCATGAATATCAATGTGGAGTAGGTCCAATAATAGTATTTCATCTGTTCTGTTGCAGTTCAGATTTATATGATACAGCTTTTAAGAAATAAGTCAGGATATTTTGTTCACCAGTGCAGAAACATGCATCAATAAGCTCAAACCACCACCACTACTACAACTACTACTACTACTTTATAGCAGCCTAAGAACTAACCCAGAGTTAGCATGTGATGTACCTGCAGCTCCAGAGGGGACTCTGTGCTTTGAAGCAACGACTGAATCTCAGCAGCTCTTTGGTGGAAACGCTGTATACTCTCCTCTTGGGTCATAATCTCATGCTGAAGAAAGAGTATTAGATATTCATCACAAGTATCAGACAGTGAGAGAAGTTGTGTTTTACAGAGCAACGGGAGCTCAGTTTACCTGCACTAGCTTGATGTCATCCTCAGCCTGAAAGGAGGGACACTGAGCAAACGTGGCCAGTTTATCGTCGGTCCAGCTCCCCACTTCCTTCCAAACTTGGAGAACTCCATCCCACAGAGCTAAACAACGATGTAGGCTTTCAAGGTGGAAATCTGTTCTTTCTGATAACTGCAAAGAACAGATGAAGTAAGTAAAATATCACGGTGCTAAACAAAAAAAACTACCTGCTATGAGAAAAACACAAAACAAAGGCACTCTTGATTAGGTCACATAAAAAAATCCTAAACAAAGTGTAGAGTGATGCTAAAGTTACATCCAGCCAGCGATCCATGAGAGCTTCTGCTTCACTCTCAAACAGGGCGGCAGTGCAACCCGGTGTTTGACGAAGATGTGTGTGAAGTTTCCTGCTGACATTGCGGACCTCTTCTATGTCGTCCCCAAGACCACTGAGTTCAGCCTTCGTTTCCTGGACCTTGAAACAAAAACATGAACATTACAGCATTAGATCATATTCAAAACCGAAAAAACAGGATGTGCTGATCTGCAACGTGCAGCACGCAGCAACATGACATCATCTAAATCTGATAACCAGCATGAAGCTCGTTATAAGGTATTTTTTTTATACATCAGGTGAAACTGTTTTGTAAACCTTTGTGTGTAGTCTTTGCAGATTTTCCCTCCCCATGTAGGAGGCATGTTCACTGATGGTGCTCTCAGCTCTCTGCAGCGTCCCACTCAGCTCAGCACGAATGCTCTGAAACCTCTTCAACAGCTCTGTCAGCACCGAACACTGCTCCAGCCTACGTATAATCCATAACACACCACACAAAAAGAAAAAAAAAAGTAGCTCATAGTGGTAAATCACCAAAACTAAACAGCATAAACAATTAAACATCATTCAACTCGTCTTTACCGCTCAGTTACAGCTTTTGTTGTCTCCTCCCAGAGACCCTTCAGCTCTCTGGTCTGAGTCTCTTCAAGGATTCCAGGTTGTGACTGGGCACCACATAAGTACTGCATCTCAGAGAGGAGGCCAGCAAGAGGACTTTCCAGCTCTGTCAAGACCCGCATCCTGCAGATGATTGAAACAGCAGGAGAACAAGTTATGGAGCCATAAAGGCTCCTGGGATTCTGAGAGAAGAGTATGTGTGGTAAAGCACAGTAAGAATAAAGTATAATAATATTAATGTTAGTTGGTCTAAAGTTTTCATAGCTACTTAGATCATTTACTCTTATCTCTGACCATATGTAGTATTTGTGTAAATGAGGAACGCACATAAATGCTGCTGTTATTCTCTGACTTTACAGCGTTAATGAAAAAAAATGTCACAATAACTTTTAAACCACGTGATTTAAACATAATTAATTTGAAATGTGTTTTATTCAAACTGTTTTCCCTTCAATTACACCTCCTTATATGCCCATGTGTGATCCATGGGTGGGTTTATGCTAATTAAGAGATCGACTGGAATTCACTAGTACGCACACATGCAGAAAAAAACAATCAAAGTTTCACGCAGCGTTCTGGAGAAGATTTTAAAAAACGAGATGATTTATGTGCAAATCTCATGAATGAGGCCCAGTGTGTGTGATGTTTTACACGTTCACATCAACTGCATTTCTGATTATCCAGGTAGTTGTACTACATTAATCATAAGTCTGAAGACTGTCATTTAACGTGGTTTCCAACCATCTGGTGTTCCAGGCAGGTTAGAGGATAAAAGTGTGACTGTGGACCCAGCTGTGTGTTGTACCTCTGTTGCAGAGCAGGCAGAGTGAGCTCCTGCAGCCTCAGCTGCTCAGCTGCTCCCTTCGTCTCCCTCAGTGTCGCTAACATGTCAGCTGTCCTGTGGGCCAATCTCTCCTTTTCTCTTCCTTCTTTTTTAATCTGGCTGCTTTGTCTCCTTTGTTTCTGGCTCTTGGTTTTTACGATATTCCCCTCAGATCTCCGTGCTTGACTCTCTTCCTCCTCTTGCGTATTTGAGTCATTTTCCTCTTCCTGCCTTATCCTTTTGGTCTGAAACCCCGACTCTTCATCTGTCCCACTTGGAGTGGAACACACAAGCGCCTCACTTTGCAGCGTTGACCCATCCCCAGCTTTTGTTTTATATATAACCATAAGTTTAACCTCATCTTTGCTCTGAATGGCCTCCTTTTCCAGAAGAAATAGCTCTTCAGCTTTCTGCTTTCTCTCTGTTGCTGCCAGCTCTCTTTCCATCTCCACATTATATCTTGACACAGATTTCACCACATCCTGGCATGTCACAGATGCACTCTTCATGGTCAGAGTCATTCCCACCGCTTTTAAACTTCTGTCAACAACATCAGCTTGTTCCACGGCAGGCTGCAACCTCTGCATTGCTGCCTGCCAAAACTGTCTCTCCTGCTCCTGGTCTTTCTGCCTGCTGGGATCCTGATTTGCCAGCAGGGTTGGGATCTCAGCTTTGATTACTCTCAGGGTGGCCAGGAAATGATTTAGAGCCTCGGTAGCTGACTGAGCATCTTCCAGCTTCTGTCTTAGCTGTTTTAGATCATGAATGCGATTTTGGAGATCCTGATAGAGGGATGATGGGGATTTGGATTCTGGTTCTTGTCTTTCCTCTTCAGTGCTTTGTTCTAATAGTTTTCTCATTTCAGCCTGCAGAGTGTGGTCCATCTCCTAGGAAACACATAATGAATTACTGTGTGCTTACTCGCGTATAGAACTAATTGCTTGAAAAGACGAACATATAAAAGTACCTTTAGATCAGTAATTATCGTGGACTCAGATAATGTCAGAGAGGAGATGTCCACGGATTCTCTGAGGAGCAGGTTCAGTTTTTCTGTGATCGGGGCCTTCAGATCATCTGCAGACTTCATTAGAGACATACTTTTCTCCAGAGATGCCATTCTGCAACAGACATCGATGCAGAACCAGAGCTTAACATTTGGGTTCTTAATGAAAAGATGTTGTGCACTAAATCACAGAGTTTTGGTAGATTTCCACAAAAAAAATATAAATAAATAAAATAATAATGCAATTTATAATACATTGAAATTAGAAATATTAGAATTTATCATCAAAACCAGCAACACAAACAGAATTTAAAGTTTCCGTGGCGTACTGGCTAGAGAAGTGGGCGTGCAACCGGAGGGTCGCCAGCCCAGCTCAATCCCTGGCCGGTACCAATGATGTGGCCGGGCGGAGTGCTGAACAAGCGCTTCCCCACGTCCACATCCATGGATGAGGTGCCCCTGAGCAAGGCACCTGAAACCCCCACCCGCTCCCCGGGCGTCGCACCGTAGCAGTCCACCGCTTCGGGTCCAGCAGCGGAGGCAGAATTTCTCCACGAAAAATTTCTTTCACGAAAATGTTAAATATATAAACCTGAAAGAATAAATTTAGACCTTCTGACTTTAGGAAGAAAGGAAAAGGCTTTAGGGAAGAGACGGCTCAGAAACTGAAATTCTGACTTAAAGAGTTTTCAGATTTAAGGGGAAGAATCTCAGAGTCTTTGTAAAATTCATAAATCTGTGTGATGAATTAGTAACTTTGATCAGAGTATCATTGAGTACAGATGTGAAGCTTCAGATATGAACCATCTGTGGTTGGAGAACTTTCCTGCACATTTGAGTTCTTTCTTTCGCCTCCCTGGAGAGATGATGTTCATTCCAGGGATGTTGGAGCTACTCTGATTGTGAAAATAATTAGTCAGAAAATGATGCTGGCAGAGATCTTGAGCCAGGTTGGTAGTCTGAGGAAATGAAGTTCGTCTTTTTAAACTGCAGATTGAGGAGATGAGCAATTTAAATTTAAACCATTGAGCATCTCACTGATTGGACGTTCAGCACCAAACTCATTTCCAAAAGTTAAAATTAGTTCATGGTGTCCGTTTTACATGACTCAAACAGCAAATTCAAATTGTACAGGTTGTTAATATGTATGTTTTTATTCATCCATTTAAAGTTTAATAATATCGAGCGTTGGCGTTTACTGCAGCTTGCTGGAGCTTCCTGACTGAGTCTGATTTGTGTGTATGTGCTCAGGGAATGCACCCCGCCTTCATCGGCGCCCAGTACCCGTTCTCGGTGGCCACCGGCCCCCAGCCGCCACTGGCGGCCACGGCCGTCACCTTTCCCGGCGTTCCCGTTCCGTCGATGACTCAGATTGCCGTCCATCCGTACCACACAGAGACGGGCCTGCCCCTCAGCACCACGGTGGCAGGTCAGGATGAGCGTGTTGCAGAACTTCAGTCGGTCCCTGCTGCTGTGTGGTAACCATGTGGTGTGGCGTGTCTGTCCTGTTCCACAGTGGGCAGCGTCCACTCTGGACCCACTATCCAGACCATCCAGGGAGCATCTCTGCCCGCTGTGTCCTCCCAGCCGGCCTCGCTGGTCAGCGCCGCCTTCCCTGCAGAAGACGAGCAGCACAACCAGCCAATCAGCCAGCAGGGCCTGCACTACCTGCATTCAGCCTACAGAGTTGGTGAGTGTCATGTGACCACGTTCTGCTCCGGTCAGAGAGCTGCATGTTGATCTCTGACACTTCGTGTGAAGGCATGCTGGCGCTGGAGATGCTGGGCAGGAGGGCTCACAACGACCATCCCAACAACTTCTCCAGGAGCCCGCCATACACTGAGGACGTCAAGTGGCTGTTAGGACTGGCTGCAAGGCTGGGTTAGTGTGGAAGCCTTAACCGAGGTTTAACTGGATTGATTAGGTTCTTCTTCTGCTGTGGAGGACATCTCTGAAACATCTCTCAAACTTTCCTCCCTGCCAGGAGTCAACTACGTGTACCAGTTCTGCGTTGGAGCAGCTAAAGGCGTCCTGAGTCCATTCGTCCTGCAGGAGATCATCATGGAGGCTCTGCAGAGGCTGAACCCCGCCCACATCCATGCCCACCTGCGAACACCCGCCTTCCACCAGCTGGTGCAGCGCTGCCAGCAGGCCTACCTGCAGGTACAGCTGCATGCAGCCAACAACATCTGTACACTCATCCTCTTAACTGTCACCATGGTTACCGTTAAAGGGCCAGTTCTTTACTTTCTAATGTTGTTAGATATAGATATAAAGTTGAGACTTATGTACATATGTGACCAATGGTGTCGTCTCTCTGCAGTACATCCACCATCGGCTCATCCACCTGACACCTGCTGACTACGATGACTTCGTCAACATCATCCGCAGCGCTCGAGGTGCTTTCTGCCTGACCCCCGTTGGCGTGATGCAGTTCAACGACGTGCTGCAGAACTTGAAGAGGGGCAAGCAGACCAAGGAGCTGTGGCAGCGCATCTCCCTGGAGATGGCCACCTTCTCGCCCTGAGCCCCAGCAGCACGCCAACGCCGAGCGCACAGCCTCCAGCATTGCCGCTGCCGCTTCACTGAGCCCGACACCGTCACACTGTCCCACCCCGTCAGGGAGCGCCGCCCCCCGCTGTGTGGACTCGGTTCTGGTTCCCCCTGGACTCCACACTCTTCATTTAGCGTGCTTCATATCTGTGTTGTTTTTTGTCCCTGAATCAAAAGACTGATGGACACGTGTCCTCGTCCATCCTCTCTGTTTCCAGTGTTTTCTAGTTTTTTAGTTGTTTCCAGTTAAACCACTGAGCGCATCACTTACATGCTGCAACATTCCAGTCCAGAGTGGAGGCCACCTGAAGCCTGTCTCTGTGGATCTGAACCTTTGCAGTGTGGGACAGGACCTGCAGGAACGACTGAGGATCTCGCTGTTTTTTTTTGTTTTTTTTTAAACTTTGTACATACTGTGGTGTGTCTGCGGAGAAGAATGAAAGTGCTGTCGTCATGTGGGATCCGTGTTTTGTTTTTTTTTTGTTTCAGCCTGCCTGAGGAGTGATGTGAACTCAGCTCCAGACCAAACCCAGAGCCGGGCCCGGTACAGGCGCTCCAACCGCAGCTACATCTGATTCAGTCTTTTAGGACTCGTCTCGGGAACACGACCACTCAGATTTTACTTTTCCAGCTGGAACGTGTGTCTCCCAGCTGTGTCTCCCTACAGGAATTTAAACAAAACTTTTTTTCTTTCCTTTTTTTTTTTTTTTTTTTTTTTTTTTTTTTTTTTTGGGGAAAATCCAAAAAAGGTAAACTTCTTTTGAAACCTTTCTCCAAACCAAACCCAAGGGAAAAAAAAAGGGGTTTTCAAGGGGAGAA
>JBAMYA010000020.1:9690200-9725859 GCA_037176975.1 Arrhamphus sclerolepis
TGTGTGTGTGTGTGTGTGTGTGTGTGTGTGTGTGTGTGTGTGTGTGTGTGTGTGTGTGTGTGTGTGTGTGTGTGTCCCATAATGTCTGTTGGGGATTCTGAGGCAGTAAGACAGTAACAGTAAACACAGTGTATCAACAGAAAATCATGACAATGATGAAACATTACAATGCTATACAGTAGCTCTAGCCAAAAGAGCCATTTGCTTAATTGGTTATACGGTCCCTGGTGGAGATGAGAGGAGAGAACGAGAATGTAATCCAGCAGGATGGAGCAGGGTAGAGCACAAATATTAAGTTCCTGTTTATCCAGCATGGCATGTTTTAGACCGCTGAATCCAAGTAGTAGCAGAGAACAGTGAACTAATACTAACACATTCACTTCATGCATTACAAGCTCATCCCATAAAGTTCTCATTTGATTTGTGTCTATGACCTTCCAATGAAATCAGAAACGCATGAATCCTGTTGTTAAACTGCAACAATGGCTAAAAGCAAATTTAACAACGACAACAAAAAAACTAGAATGAAATTTAAAGATGACCATGTGTGATGATATATTGATATTAGAATATGTAATGTCAATATTTATCCAATTGACAGCTACTGAGGTGTTTTTACTTAACAAAAGGCAGAGGTGACAGGTGGTCACCAGCCATTGCACTTCAGAAAACATACATGATCTCTGTTTTTGGCTATGATCTCACATGAGTCTATCAGGAAAAACTGATCTGACCCTTGGAGAGGGGTGTGTATTTTGGAATTTACCCCCGGGGATTAATAAAGTATTTCTGATTCTGATTCTGATTATTTGATGCATCAGTATATTTGTGGGCATTTCAGTAAGAGAACATCTGGTTGTTTAAAACCTTTTTTTTTTTTTTTTTACCTGTGTAAACTGAACATGAGTCAAGCTGGTGGAAAATGAGAAAACAAATTGAGATGAATCATTTTTGCCAGTGAGGGATGATGACACTAATGGAAATGGCCTTAAAGTGCCACTTAATGTATTTCCACATCAGCCCATGTCAGTGTCACTGCTAGGCTCATGTTGTAACTCATCTGAGGCCCTGTGCTATATTCTCATCCTCCATTCAATAACAACAAAATGCAGCAGCAAAGTCTGTCTCAGGTGTCAGCCTACTACATCTGTAACTGTGTTATATTGCTTTTTTTTTTTTTAACCTTTTGCATTAGCAAATGAGGGCACATATGATAATCAGTGAAAGGATTAGAGTCGAAAGCAGAGAGGATGTGAGGTACTGAAAGATGGTGGTGTGGAGGCAATGCAAAGAGATGCCACAGCTCACAAGATGGTGACGTTGGCAGAGCTGATGAGCACGAGAATTGAAGTTAGGGTGGAGCTTCCTGATGGGAGCAGGAGCCAGTATGGTAGAGGCTGAGAGCTGAAGCTAAGAGTGGGATGAGTGTCTTTATCTGTTACGAGTGGGCGATCGTATGAATTTAATTAAGGGGTGACTCATACTTGTAGTCTGAAATTCCTCTGGCATGCACAGCTTTGTGTGTGCCAGTGTGTGCTAATTGTGCATTGTGCTCTGACGTGTTTTTATCACATACTCATCATCCAGCCTTCAGTCCGTGCAGAGAGATTCAATGAAGCAGCTGGATTTAACTGCCGTATTTGTACTCTCAGCTGCTTCAAGCATTAACAAGTTATTTGCTTGGTGTTACAACACAACTAGCAAACAGTCATTGTGAGCAGAACAGGAGAAAAATGCTCTCAAGCTATTTGTTGTACAATATTGTGTAGAAGTGTAGCATTTGTGGCCTATTTACAGCTGGAGTTGAATCATGTCCAAAGAGAAAGAGGGGGACAATAAGTGGGAGGATGGGGTAAAAAAAAAAAACATGCACTCAAAGTGGAGGCAGTACATCACCAGGATGAGTCATATCTCGGGTGGCGTTCTGCAGTGTCTGTGCATTATGCACAGAGAGTGAAAGACCAGAGTTCTTTTTTTAGTCTTTGCTGTCTCCAGCTCTGAATCATATACTTCCCAAGGCAGCCAGCAGGGAGGATATTGACCCTTCTCCTGCTGATTCTCAACTTAAAAACAAGTTTGCTGCACCCCATGCCGTGTAAGGTTTTCCACAAATTCAAATGAATTTCTAAATTATGGGACCTGATGACTGAATGTAGGTTGAGCCAGAAAAACTGCAGGAAAGGGAATGCATCCATGGGGATTCTCAAGGGTGAAATTCATCTAAAAAGCCTTAATTATTATGACCTTAGACTAATCTGCCTGCAAGTTGCCATACAGCAGGAGTGGACTCAAAGACAACAAAAGAAAAGCTGACAGCCTGGTAATGAATTGCTGTAAAGGTCAGAGGATGCGCTGGCAGACTCAGTAGCCTGGAAGATGTTATTTTTGCTGACCCTCTACATGACGTTATTCAAACAAGCCACTTCAGTGAAGTGGTCAGAGGTAATTACAGATGCTCAATTGCATTACTTTGTCACTGTCTTCCAGCAAGACACACGGACGTCATCCTCACTCCCAAAGCTGGACCTGCACGTGATTCCCGTCTGGCAGAAAGGCATCACAGGAAAAGGAGTGGTCATCACTGTTCTCGATGACGGGCTGGAGTGGAACCACACAGACATCTACTCCAACTACGTAAGACACTGTTTCCATGGAGACAGCCTCCCTTGTCTGGGTCTGCCGTTGCCATAGAAACCCTGCTGATGACATCTTTCTAGATGATTCTTAAAGAATGTGATAAATCTGCCATGTAATAATGGCTGTCTCCAAGGGGATTCTTGGCTTTTAATTACTAGATGCAAAAAAAACAAAACAAAAAAAACAACAACAACAACATAAAAAACGGTATTGACATGAATGAGTGTACTCGTCTAAGTACTCAGGGGATGCTGAAGTTGGAAATATTTCTCATTCCTCCAACAATGTTTTGACAGTCTAAAAGGTGATTAATTTGATTTTTGCATAATTTCTATTGTTTAGAGGAACTCTAAACGCCCCATCTGTGTTGTGGTTGCAAACAGCCCTGCAGCTCTCAACCCACTCAATACCTCACCTGAACAGAAAAACTCGATGAGAAACGTCATATGTCGCACAGTAATTAAGTTCATTCTGATTAATCCATTGATCAAAGGCTCAAACAAGAGTGATACTCATCTTTAACTATCAAGGCACATGATCAGCATGCATTTCCATAATGGCAGTGAAATGACAGTTACTGATTTAGCAGATTTTCAAGCTGCACTGTTTCGAAAAAAAAAAAAAATGACAGGACTCTCTTATTTTGTTTTCCTGTTTAACTGGTGCATAATTTATGAATCAGATCATGTTTATTTGTCTATTTTTAACCAGAAGAACTTACGTGTTTCCTTCATTTTTCCTCAAGGATCCAGCAGCCAGCTACGATTTCAACGACAATGACCCGGACCCTTTTCCCAGATATGACTCCACCAATGAAAACAAGTACGATAAAAAACTTTATTTGTTTTAAAAAGTGAAAGAGTCTTTCGAAATATATTTCATAAATGTGTTGTTTGGTTGTTGTTGTTTTTTAAGTTAAAGTTATTTTCTTCATTTGAATCTAAAAATATTTTCTACCCAAAGCATTCATTTTTATATTACAAGTTTTGTCACTGATTAGAGGACTGCCTGTACTGAGTTTTGCGTGTTTAAAAAATGACAAAGTCAGGCGGAATTGATGAGTGACATTCTGTGACAATCTCATCAGATAATTAGCTACCTTAATTTTTCTATAGACCATTTTTTATTTCCTATTAAAGACATTTCTTTCTTTTTTTATGTGCAAATAATACCTGAACATGTCGTTCCTTTTCAGACATGGCACTAGGTGTGCAGGGGAGATTGCAATGCAGGCAGACAACAATAAATGTGGAGTTGGAGTGGCATACAACTCCAGGGTTGGAGGTACGGACTTTTGTTTTGTCTGAATTTGAATATACGTGAGTTTGCTTCACCACACAGCATCTATTTGTCTGCTTGTCAAGGTCTTTAAGTTATTTTGTTATGGATTATTGCCATCGGCGTCCCACTCAGCACCTGCTGTCTGTTTATAATTAGCACACCTGCATCCTCGCCATCAGCCTCAGTAGTATTGTAACCTCCATCAGCATCCACATTATCGTCCCTGTTTTCTGGTCCCGGGTATCCTGCTGTACCCTGACGCAGGATTAATGGCTTAGCAGGTTAATTTCTGGTTCTATTTTAGGCTATGAGTGTTATCGTGATGCTGTATGTATCACCATGGCAACTTATACTGGGAACTTGATATGATTCAAAAGCTGCCAATTCTTTTGAAAATGAAAAAAGAAGCTCTTTTTGTGAGGTTGATAAAATGTTCTCAGAATTTTTTTTTGTTCCATTTTTTGATTTAAGACTTCTCTAACATGTTACTTATAAAATGCAGATTTTTGTTTCCTGTAGTGCAAATTCATTTGAGTTCAAGTGAGTCATTTGCACAACTAGTAAAAGCTACACATTTTGAAAGGATATAGCACAAAATTCAAAAGAGCAGCAGGACATTATGAGCATTAATTGAGCACAATATTATTAAGAGCTTTTTCCACAACCAAAACTTATTTCCTGTTTGTAGGCAAAGTTTTCTAAATCAAGGCCTGGATTTGACTGTAGTTAGTTGTATTATTAATCTATGTAAATCCATTTTTGGCACTCTCCAAAAATTTTATGAGCTTTAATCCTCATAAAGAGGTTCACTGAAGCTTAAAATATTGTGCTTCTAATATGTGAATGAAGTAAAGAGCTTTGCTCACATGTTTTTTGTCATCCAGTAAACTAAAAGTCACTTTCTTTTGCTCAGGGATTCGTATGCTCGATGGGATTGTGACTGATGCCATCGAGGCGAGCTCCATTGGATTCAATCCAAACCATGTGGATATCTATAGCGCCAGTTGGGGACCCAATGATGATGGCAAGACAGTGGAGGGCCCTGGTCGTTTGGCCCAAAAGGCTTTTGAATATGGTATTCAGAAGGTAAACTATAAGTTGGGCAGTTTTCGCCCACATTCAGTTGGTTTAATCTCCTAATGGGAGCTATTATCTGCAGAGGTGACGGGAATAAGAACAATATCAATGCGGATAATGCAGTTTGTTGCCAAAGATGAGGCTTCTAATGACAAAATGTCATCAGCTGTGGCTATTTGCAAAGATTAGCACTGGCCTGTCAAATTGTGTCTGTATCAAAACATGGTATTGATTAAATGAGTGTTCTGTTACACCCTGTACCTCTTCTTACATCCCCCTGCAAAAAACAACTGTATAGTTGTTGCATTTGTATGTAAAACATATTACACATATGGAGCGGTATGGTTGTGCAAGCAACAGGGCAATATCTGATAGCAGACATCCAACATTCTCTTCTCTTTGTCATGCCTTATGTAGGGTCGCGGTGGGAAAGGATCTATCTTTGTTTGGGCATCAGGGAACGGCGGCCGCCAGGGAGATAACTGTGACTGTGACGGCTACACAGACAGCATCTACACTATCTCAATCAGCAGTGCTTCCCAGCAGGGCCTGTCCCCGTGGTATGCTGAGAAGTGCTCCTCCACCCTGGCAACAGCATACAGCAGTGGTGACTACACTGACCAGAGGATTGTACGTAGGAGCGCTGGCCTCCATTATTTTGTCTGGTGACACAGTGTCACATCATTTGATGCATTTTTTTCTTGCTTTCAGACAAGTGCTGATCTGCACAACGAGTGCACTCAGACTCACACTGGGACTTCGGCTTCGGCCCCTCTGGCTGCTGGAATATTTGCCCTGGCTCTGGAACAAAAGTATGCAGTTCTGCAACTTGCTACAAATGTCCAAATCATCTGATGAATTTGTTGTAAACATCTCATTAGTGGATCAGTGTCATACAACTTTGTACGTCTCATTAAATAGCCCCTGTTTTTTTTTTTGTTTTGTTTTGTTTTTCCTCTCTCTCCATCACCTCAGTCCTGATCTTACCTGGCGAGATCTACAGCACATTGTGGTCTGGACCTCAGAGTTTGATCCTTTGGCCAATAATCCAGGCTGGAAGAGGAATGGAGCTGGGCTGATGGTCAACAGTCGCTTTGGTTTCGGACTTCTTAATGCCAAAGCCCTGGTGGACCTTGCTGACCCGGCCACCTGGAAGCATGTGCCAGAAAAGAAGCAGTGTATCGTCAGAGATGACTCTTTCCAGTCGAGGTACGCGAGCATTTTCCAGCAGCTCCCGCTCTATCTGATTCTGTTAAGAGTATGAAGTTTTTGTGTTCTGGTGGGATCTTTTTAACTGATAACGGCCAATGGCCAATGAGAAATTGTAGATCTGGCTGCATAATACAACTTGTCACAGACTGAGGCAGTGCTTTTTTTCATCTTGTCTCACAATTTGGGTCCAGCAAAGTAAATCTAATTGCTAAACAGTGAGATTAAATTTCCAAGGATTGCACTATCTGCTGTTCTCTGCATTCCTCTTTTTTCTCAAATTTGGTTCTTTATTTATTTTATTGGTTGAAGGGAGAAAAAAATGTTTTCTGCCATTTTGTCATGTAATCTCACTTTTGTGCTCCTCAAGTGTTCATTCTGTAGCTTACTTTGGATTATGGGACTCAATAGCAATGACACCCAGTTTCCCCATTACCTTGCTACATCCCTGTTTAATCCCAAGGATTTGGCTCTACATTTCCGTCTGTGCTTAGTGGTCCGCAACCCCCTCCAGCTGTACACCAGCTTGAACACGGAAATCCTTTCATTCATGTCTGGGAGAGATGGGGATTAGCTGTTTTGCAAATGAATGACCAAATGCTTCCAAATATGCATATGCATATTATGTACGCTTGTGATTGTCTTTTAACAAACCACACAGCAGTATGCAGTGTGTACAACTGAGGCAGCGTCGTGTGTTTTTTTTTACCACCATGGAACTTGTTACCAAGAACTCACAGCATCAGAGCCCTTGTGACAGACCTCTGTTGTCTTAAGGGGCTGTTTGTGTCGCATTCACCGCTATTTTAATCCATCCCACAGGGAGCTAAAAGCAGCGGGGGAAATCACTATAGAGATTCCAACCAAAGCCTGTGCGGGCCAGGAGAATGCCATCCGTTCACTGGAGCATGTGCAGGTGGAAGCCAGCATTGAATACACCAGGAGAGGAGACTTGCACATCACGCTCACTTCCCCATCTGGTAGGACGCCTGCGCACTACCACACACAAACACACTCACACAAGCACAGAAAAAGCTCAGTCTTCACATTACCTAATGGGGTTTTTCCTCAGGCACCACGACGGTGCTTTTGGCAGAGCGAGAGAGAGACACGTCATCTAATGGCTTCAGAAACTGGGACTTCATGTCTGTCCATACCTGGGGGGAAGATCCTGCTGGCACCTGGACCCTAAAGATCACAGATACTGTGAGTTTTGCACAACTGTGGTGATCGAATTTGCAATGAGTTGAACTTTTTTATAGATTGGTCAAAGGAAAGAAAAAAACCCACGATTTTGTACAGAAAGTACCGAAGGACACCAAGTGTAAATATTTAAGTACGCACATAAATAAATAAATGTATATGACGGGCAGAATTTGTTTTACAACCTTTTGCGCTATGTGAGCGTACTGTTGCAGTCGTCAAGAAAAATCAGCTGCTGTCTCGAGATGAAATCTTTCCTATTTCCACTCACAGTCGGGCCGCATGGAGAATAAAGGACGGATCTTGAACTGGAAGTTGATTCTCCACGGAACGTCTGAGAAACCAGAGCACATGAAGAAACCTCGAGTGTACATTCCTTACAATGCTGTGCAGAACGACCGCCGTGGCGTTGAACACATGGATGAAATGATGGAGGTGAGTACGCAAGGAGTCAGTAGCTTGGATGTCAGAAGGAAAGGTTGGAATCTCCCATGTTCAGATTTAGTCTGAGTTCAGAAAAATGGAGAGATGAATTGCAAAAACCCTCCTTTTATCCTGACACCATGGGTCAGGGTGGCCTCAACTGGCTGTGCTAAGCAGTGACGGTGACAAGAAGAAAGCACTCGGCCCTCACAAGGCTCACTTTGGCTCGATGGTGGGAAGGAGACCACTGAAGTCCACTAGAGCCACAAAATAAATGACGACTTCACATTCTAGAACCCACCAAACGGAGGATGACTTACAAAAATTAAATGCAAAATTGATAAATGTTAGCATAACATTACCAACTGTTGCATAACTCTGTACTGGTGGAGAAGAAGAGTTGTAGGCTGCAACATCTGGGGCAGACTAGAGTCTGACTAGAGTCCAGAAAGCCTGGGCACAAGCTGCTTCTTCTTGGTTTTACCAAATAAAATGTCGATTTTGTATCAAACCTGCAAAGAAAATGTTACCGTCTCTATTCTGCCAAATCAATGAGACAGAAAACAAGACATTTAATTTGATGTGCAATGATGCAGACTCAGTTGCACTGCAATTCGTCATTAGTGAATTTTATTGGTGATATATGACAGAGAATTATGCTAGAGCAAGTCTGCTGCCTCATGTTCATGTGAGCAACTAGATTATTGCTGCAGTTCCTACCTATCAACTAATGTTTCAGTTTCGCTCATCTCACCATCGATTTCATGACACTGGAAAAATTGCCAGCAATTAGTTTGTCTGTTTCGTGAACTGCTTCTGCTTTTACTTCCTTGTTTGTTACTAATGGGGATTTCAAAAGAACCAAAAAAATAATTCCCCATCTAAAGTTCTTCTTTTCGGTCTTCAGTAGAAAGCTATTAAGTAAACACCAATCTTCCAATCAGACCCTTAGAACAGGGATGTCAAACTCTATATCAGTCCAGGCCACATCATCACCATGGTTACCCTTAAAGGGCCAGTTATTCTTTATTCTCTCAGCCACCTATGTTGTTAGACCTCCTGGAAGCTCCTGGATTTGGTTTAAAAAAATAAAAAAGGAAAACACACAAAATCTCAACTTTCACAACATTTTGCAACATCTATCATAAAATTGAGGCTTTTGTACTAAAATTTATTTTTTCTTGTGTAAATCACAAATTCTGGAAAAAAAAAGAAAATCTTGTTATAATTTCAAATTTTGCATTATCAGTTTTTTGATGGTTTTAATCAATTTGTATTTGCAACATTTTGGCATAAAATTACAACAGTCATAAAATTGTAAATTGTGTATAATTTTAACTTTCTGTACTAAAATCATGAATTTTTGTTTAAAAAACAACCAAAAAAACCAAAAACAAAAATCATGAATTTAGTTAAACATGAGCAACTTTTTGTTGTAAAATCTTTTTCAAACATTTGCTAAATCATGATTTTTTTGACATCTGCTCACTTCAGTTATTCCACTTTTTGATATCAATGCCAAATCAAATGAGAAGTCACTTTGAAGTCTTGTCTTTGCACGCTCTTGTGGGCCTTGAGTTTGACACCGCGATCTTAGCAGGAAGGCAAAGACATAAATTGTTGTTCTATTTTTGAGATTCTGTCAAATTTAAATATAATTTATTCATGTTAGCCATTTCACCCCAAAATTGTAGCACAACAAAAGAGTATACAGTCAGTCTCTGGATTAAAATTTGGACTTTTTCACAATTCCTTCAAGATATGCTTGAACATACTCTTTGCTTCTTTGATCCCACAGGAGCCCACACAGGCTCATTCACCCCTGAAGGCTGAGGCTGCACAAGCCTCTGCTTCACATCTGGAGAGCGAGCCCAGAAAGCCCTTAAACTCCTCTCACATCCCCTCCGTGGCCCTGCTCCATCTCCTTCAGACGGCCTTCAACCAGCAGCCCATGGATTTGCAGCAGCACCAGACGGCAGCGAGGTCCTCCACTGCTTGGAGGAAGCAGCAGCGAGGCCAGGGCCTCTCCATACCTGGTTCAAGACTCCCACTGCAAAAGCTGTACGAGGCCTTCGATTTGATCAACCAGCACGCGAGCCCAGAAGACAGCATTTCTGATCAGTACAGGGATGGCCTCTACAGCACCAAGCTGTACAGGCACAGGGATGACCGACTCATTCAGGCTCTGTTCGACATGTTGGATGAAAACTGGAAGTGAGAGCCAGGAGGTACAGTGAGGAGGTCCAGATGGAAGCGATGAAGCATGGTGTCGGTTTGGAGCAGAGGAACAAGGCGAAGAGGTGAAAGAAAGCAAACTTGTGGGTCTGGAAGAGTGGAGGAGAAGATAAGAAATACCCAAAATGCTGCATTTCTGATCTGTTTGCCAATCACCATTCATTAGTTGATTCTTTTACTCCTTCGTTTGACCATGCAAATTTTTCATTATGTGATTTAAAATATGGACTTATCTAGAGCCATTGTGCTGTAAAATGTATCTTCATGTGGTGAATACAAAAGCATTTAACCTGAAGAAAGAGAGATTGTTGTGGCCTTCTCTCTCTTTTCAGTACTGCCTGCCTAAGCATGCCACCTTCAGAACGTAAATTTTGTAATAGTATCTATATCTATTATCATTCTGAGAGAGATTGTAAACTGAAAACAAAGAGATTGTAGTGTGGTTTATTTCGAGGTCCCATTTCTACATAGTTATTCTTAATGTTCCACACTATGACAGGAATCTTACGTCTAGCCGATTGAGAATACACCGATGGAAGTTAATTGAATTAGAAATATACATGAAATTATCTAAGTTTAAAACTAATCATCAAATCTGATGACAAAAGACGTGTTCTCAGGGTGTCAACAAAGCTCAACATATAATAATAACAGAAATATTTTCTGTACTCTTAAAGTATTCAGAAAAATACATTTATTGTGAAATAATATTTACTACAAATGTGCAGATGAGACCATATAGTTGTACTAGACGTCTATGTAAGAACAGCAACTCTTAAAAAAGACCAAAAAAAGAAACTTGCACCAAAATAAGGGAATAATTTTCTTGTGCAATTTCTTTAATTTTTTTATGAGTGCAATGCTGCATTAAAGGAGATATTTTTCTACAGATCCATTGTAGTTTATGAGATAATATATATATATATATATATATATATATAATATTAAACCCTTTTAACTTTTGTGTGAGTGTGTGTCTGTGGCCCAGTTCACTTATCAGCAAAGCCAGTGTAGTTATAACTACATGCACACACTGCCAAAAACTGTCCAAAAGCTTCTTTTTCGCTGATTGTTCAAATGATTAAAAAAAAAACAACCTTGTTTGTTCATCTGTTTTATGCCAGCTACAGACACTTCTGTGGATCCTTGACAATTTTAATATTTGTAACTGAAGCATTTCTCTGGTATTAGATATCTGGTATTAATGCAGTAGATCCATCAGACAGAAACTGACCTCAAACTCTGAGGAACAGGAGGCTCAGCACTGCAACGTCCAAGCACATTCATGATGAAAGCCTTAATTTATCCTGTAATAAACGTGCATACATTGGTATCGATCAATTTCCAGACACTTGTTTAATTGTTTGTGGCATGAGGGATTGATGCAGAGTCTCTATTATACTATCTAACCCACTTCTCTGCCCACAACGTGAAAGGAAATAGATGTTTGGGGAAAAGCTGTCGTTGCTCCCTGTAATTTATCCGTCATTTAGAGTAGCCTGTACTGTTTTAGCTTTTTTGCTTTGACTGATTCTTCAGTCTAAAGTTGTTTACACAAACTATTATGATAAATTATATTGCAATTTCTGTATGGATGTATTTAAAAAAATTATAAAATTTATCAAAATAAAATGCAAAGTGACAACATGGGTCTGTTGGGTCTTTGGCAGATTGCAGTAACATCTTTTGGGAAATACATCAAATAGTCTGATTTTGAATTTCAATTTTAATTTCAGCGACGACTGGAGAAAATAATTGTTTTCTGTGTACAGCTGCCAACAAAAATCTCCACAGTGGTCTCACACGCAAGAACGCTGAGTTTCATTATGTGTTGTTAAGAAGCAGCTGCAGCGCTATGCAGAACTGGAGGAGGTCTTCTCCTCCTGACCAGGACGTTTCCATAGTGCGCTCCAGCAGAACCCTGTGACCCCGCGTAGCAGTGAAGCGGGTATAAATGATGGACTTAAGGATGGCTGGATGACAGTTTTCTCCTGGCAACCCTGTGAAATGAAACCATTGTTAGTCTTCTTCTGTCGTGTGTGTGTGTGCACTGGCAGGGACATCCAGGACGGACAGGCAGTTGTCTTTGAACAATCCTCACTGCAGAAGTGGTTTTTTAACTATTTACAGATTGATGAACAAAAAAGAAAAAAACCTGGTAAAGAGCAGATTTCTTCCACTCTTCAGATGACAGTAAGTGTATTAATGTTAACTGATAATTAGCTAATATTGGCATGAAGACAGAAGGGAAACATAACTATGAATTTTTGAAAAATGAACAAAAGGTACCACTGACAGACCTTTATGTGTTCTGTCTTTTCCCATTTTTGATTGCTAATGCAAATGATTAATAGAAAAGTTCTGTAAGCAGTTAAACGTTTTCATGAATTAAAATTCAATGTGCAGCTGTTGATGTATTAATGTTATACATCAAATACTTTGTTTTCAATTTTAAGATTTCCATTAATTTTTAATGCATTTGCATAGGGACTGCTAGCTTAACATTACTTTTTAAACTTTTCTAAATTAACCTTTAATTTCGTAGAGTAAGTATAGTATGTTGCATGAACATGATTTAAACATAAACATTAATATATTTTTTCCTTCTATCATGGGGAATTCTTATATGTTCGACTAAATACCTCCACCTTGTGGACAAAATGGACCAATACAGGAAGTAAGGTTTGGTTTATAAAACTGTCTCTCTCTTGTTTTGTTTACGTTCATTTTATTTTCATCTGTGAAACATATATAAGCATTATTTTGTGCAAGGATAAAGAAATTGTGGAAAACATATTTATTAAACTAACTTTTAACTGGAGTTTCATGTATCGGAAAAAAACAGAAGAAAGAAAAGCTCTTACTTGCCACATCAGTAGGAGGATGTCAATACCCGACTGTCAAACGTCCTTCCCTGATTGTCTTTACTGATTTTATTCTGCTCACTTCAGCTCATCCCCCCTCACACACTTCCCCCCAACATCTGGCTGCCTTGGTTTTGCTCCAAGAGTGAATACTGCAAAAGCCTGAGAAGGAATGCAAAAGGGGGAGTGGGGTGCAAGATATTCAACGAGAAGGGAGTGGAAAATGGCAGGAAAGAAATGAGAGGACAAGAAGGGAAAACACTGGCATGTTAGGAAGTTAATAGGCTCAAAAACAAAAGCAACTTTAGCTTCAGATTTCAAGAAGTGAGCTACGGAGAGATAGACAGGAGGAAGAAACAGGGAGTACGTTCAGAAAAAGGTTTGCCTGTTTATCCACCAGTATGACGCTGTTACTGTTCTGCAAGACACCTACAGGTCAGTACGGTCTCACTGACCTCTGCTCCACCTCTTCTGCTGCTCTGTTGTCATATCTTTTTGATTCGTGCTTTCTATATAGCCTAATGCTAAGTTGCTCTGAAGACAATGAGATTGGGACTGATTTAGACAAAATGAAGTCTGATAATTCCCAGAAATACTTCCAGGAAGTTCAAAAAGGGGGGTGGGGGACTGGGAAAGGCTAAAGGTCCACCAGATTCTGTCCCATGAAGTCCTCTGCAATTTCTAGTTTGTCTTTATAGATCTGTGACAGCTGTCAGTCTGCCTGCCTTCTGATATAAATGCCTCCAGCATCACGTCTCCAGTTTCTGGTGTCCGAGTGTCATTTGTTTCTTATCTTCTGCTTCCTTCCCCTAAATCAGCAGGTCTTTATGTGTTAGGAATTATGCTGCATATGCAATTAAAGGCAGTCAACAGCAAGCCAGATATTTAAAGACTGCATTATTTGTGCCATCTTTGGCAACGAGACTTCTGCCGGATGATGAGCATACGTTTGTATTTTTCTATGAGCGTTTTCATATGCAGAGCTTAAAGGGAACATTTGTTGATAACACAATCGTTGGAAGAATTAAAAGCAACTTCTGATGATTTTCTGAAATGATGTCAGCATCTGTGTTTGTCCTTCAAACAGGCCCAGTCAGAATGTCCAGAATACAACTGTTCATGTGCTGTTTTCTCCTGTTTCTTATCATCTGTAAGTGTACAAAAGATTATGTTCTAACACTTTGTATCAGAACAGTGCATGTACATAGAAACGGCTGCAGAAGATCCTGCTGTTTGTTTTTAAAGTAACTTTAACTGACTTATCTTAGACTTTTTACTGTCAGTCCAAATGATGTGTTCAATAGTTCCAACAAGAAGTCTACAAATACTGAAATGGCAAATGTGGTGTTGAAAATGTAAACCATTCAAAAAGTAAACTGCTTTTTGTCTCCTTAGACTTCCTTCATGGACATAAAGTTGCTGTCAGTAAGGACCTAGATCATCCAGTTTATCACGCCTTGGGAGTGGGAAAGGAAAAAATACTGACAGACTTGACTGCGGGGAAGGCAGCAGAGCCACTAACGCCTGTGGAGACCTCCTGGGGTGCTCCTTTGGTCTGGGGTGACGTCCCCCATTCAGAACGACGCAGGGCCAAATTCACAGAACGTGGAGTCCATGTAGGCCTGTTGACCCTGGTGGTGGGTGCTTATGTGCGCTATTTCAGAAGTTTCCTCTCCTCTGCTGAAACTCACTTTCTCCCTGATCAGATGGTTACATATTACATTCTCACAGACCACCCCAGTTCTCTAGATCCCCCGATTGAGCTGGAGCCTCAACGGCAGATGAAGGTGGTTCAAGTTGCAGAGCTGCCAGGGTGGGACAGGTTGGCTTATCGGAGAATCGCCCTGCTCGCTGACGCCATCAGGAACCTGATTGACAGAGATGTGGAGTACATCTTCTGTGCCGATGTTGACCAGGAGTTTGTGGGCCCAGTGAGGGAGGAAATCCTAGGAGACCTGGTGGCGACATTGCACCCAGAACTTTATGGTATGCCACGAAATGCATTCCCTTATGAGGTTGAGGACGCATCATCGGCTTGTGTAGAGGAAGATGAAGGGGACTACTACTACACATCCGAGTTCTACGGCGGATTGGTATCTGAGATGTACAAACTAGCTCGTGCTTGTTCTTTACTTATTCTCCAGGACGAGGCGAACAAGGTAACGGCCAGAGGCCTGGAGGAAAGCTACCTGAACCGTTATCTGATTGACCGCAGGCCAACCTGCGTGCTGTCACCAGAGTACAGCTGGTGGGATTCGGCTCTGGCTGCTGATGTGCCCACACCAAGACTAATATCCTCGGGAAGACAATGTGAGGCGTACGATATAAACAAGAGAGAGGAGCACAACTGCTGAAATAATGTGACGTGAGGTGCAAGAGGGTTCTAAAATCTATAGCCGCTGAGCGAGAAGCACCTGTGCAGTCTGTGCAGTGAATCAAAGATCCGTTTGTGTCAACAGCACCCTTGTGTGCGTGCAATCTTCAGAAGCAGACTAGAAGAAATTGACCTATCTCTTTAAACAGAGCATTGTGCTCTCCATTAATGTCGGCCCCTGAGATACTGCTCCAGAGGCTTTGTGGTCAGCAGTGATAAGAGTCAACAGTCTAAGTGCACACTTTCCCCACAGTGGCTAATCATTGACTAGAAGAGCTGCCGTTTCAAGGTCTTTAAAAACCAAGTGGGCGAAAGCGGATCCAACAGGATGCTGTTTTCTCCAGATTATACGTCGAAAATGTCGAGCTTCAGCAAGAGGAAATGTGTTGTTCATGTGCTGAATTTTTCCATGTAAATCTGTCTCTTGCTTTGCGTGTTAGTTGGAGTAAAATGTTCGTTGGAATAAACATGAAGTCAAATAACCTGATTCTGCTCTCCTTTTTCCCATAATACCCAAACATGCTCCCACATTCACACGCTGCCTTCTCCTCCTTGTGCACTGCGTTTTTTTTTTGGGGTTGTTTTTTTTTTTATGGGAGGGTTAAACAGGAGCAGATGTTTCTTTCTCACTGCCAGCAGAATCTGTCCTCGGGGCCAGATCGCCACGTGGAGTGAGGTTGGGGGTGAACCTGAAGTAGAATCCTGTGAATTTTTGTGCTGCCCAAGAGTGATTACCAGCACAGGAGTTCATTTTCTTAAACTGTATTTATATTCATACAAAACTGCTCAACGGACTGTAAGTTTCTGTCTCAGAACACCTTTCTTTCACACATCACTGTAACCATCTACCACAGTAGGATTTCCATGTGCAGATGTTTCTTTATGTATGGGGACATCACCAGATGGCTACTGAAACACACCTCAGATGGAACTGAGTTGTTATCTTGTACAAATGTTATTAATTTTAGTTACTTTTACTTTTTATTTGTTCAAATCATGTCATTAACTTGTGAACTGTTGGGCATAATAGACTGCCTTAGATATAAAGATGTTTGCTCTTAGGAATATACAGCTCACACTAAACAAGTGATTACACCCAGAAAGGTTATTTAAATGGAAAGTAAATCAAAATTTGTTCCCCCTACTCCTGCATTATTGCTGACTTTTGATAGACCAGCACTGGTAACTGATAGGCGGGGTTAACAAATGAGAGGGTGAATCCAAAGTACACATACTGACATGTCCATCACCAACCCTCTGCATCAGCTGCTGCAATGTGCATACGTATGGGAATTTTTTCATATTCATAATGAACTATATCCCACACACTGGAAATGTAAATGAGCCCATGGAAAAACAAATTTAGCTGAATGGTTACACCTACATATATATCCATAGCTATAGATATATATATTTTATAGATAGGATTCTGTAAAAATATTAAATAATTTCTGTGTAATCTGGAGAGTGTCAATGCTTTATCCATGAACGTCTGTTAACGTCCATAAAGTTCAGGGTTCTTGGTTTGGCCATCTTTGGTGCGCTGCATTGATGTTGAGTACGCAACACAAAATCCTTTTTATCGTGCACGTGGTGAGACTGATGCAGACGAAGATGAATGCAATACATTAGCCGTGATAAGCATGGCTATTCACTTATCAGTTACCAGCCCCAGCATGGTAGCTTTGGCATCGATACAGCATCCTAGAAGTAAGGGACTGTACAGAAGGGGATCTGATATAGAATTTAAAAAGTTACCTGAGTGCTAATCTGCCTTTAAAAATACAAGCTCCACAGGAAGAACTAAATGAAATGAAAAAATAGGTCACATTTCTTTGATCCTTTTTGCCTCTTTTTTCCCTGCTTTCAAAGATGATCTTTTTCTTTTCTTTTCTTTAATTTCTAACCTGGCCTTAGCGGAAGGGGTTTGGTAACTATCTTTCTCTTTAATTTATCTGAAAAACTTTCTCGGATCAAGTCAGGCAACACAGCGAGCCTGGTCATACAGTAAGTTTAATTTTCCTCCTCTTTCCATTTTCTTGGTCTTCAGAGACTCTTAAGTGTTCTTTGGCTTATTCTTATACTGAAATATTTGCCCACAGGGAAAGCTTTAAGAGTTAAGATAGTATTTTAGTATATACAAAGATTAAATCACAAATGTCATCTCCCAAACACTTATTGTTCTCATGCAGCCTCATAACATCACATGCTAACCCTCTGTATTTCACTGATCTTGGTCTCAAGTGAACAAACAATGTGATCCTAATATTCATCAGGGATTTTTTCCTTTGCTGTTTTTCATCGTGAAGTTTTGTTCTAAAGAGCTGGCTTTATCCTTCTGCCTATATTTATTTTTCCACTGCCAACCTCTGTGCCAACCCTGAAGTACTTGTATTTTTTCAGACCTTCACTGAACATATTTCTCATAAAATGATTAGATATATTTTTTGGCTCTCTTGGGGAAAATTTGAAGGTTTAATACAGAGACAGAAACATTTCTAGACCTTATAGTTCTTTAATTTATTCATTTATTACCGTGTTTATGTAAATAAGCTAATCAGTTTTGTTTCAGAGTCCACAGATTTCCTATCTTTTTTGCCACTGATCAGATGTAACCTGTGAAATCCTTAAAGGACATAATTAAAATAAATAAATAAATACAATTCCTCTGTTCAAATGCATACATTTGGGTATTTAACATGACTATCAATTCTCAATCCAACATAACAAAGCAGTAGGACAACCCTCTAGAGAGCCACAGGAGAGGTTGCTGCAGAGTGAAGTGGTTCATTTCACCCCTTAAAACTGGCTGCTATGACCAGAGCAAAAAATACACATTTGAAAAGGAAGATTTTGTGCTGTTTTTTTTTTTTTTTTGTTATTCTGAGTAAAACATTTGACAACCACTTCCACTGTCTCCTTCAATAGGAAAAGACTTAAATAAACTGCCTTATTCACATCAACAAAGTGCTGCTATAAAGAAAGAGATTTACAAAAACTACACAGAAGGGACTATTTTAACAGTTTGTGCCTTGCATGATATATAACACTTATATATAATGTTTTGAGGATATGTTTTAAAGTTGTTTGAGTCTTGTTTTCCCTTGGTTTTCTTCACTCTGTCACAAAACCACTTATAGTCAGCTTTCAGTACAATGACACTAGAAAATGACTAATTCAGCAAAGAGCTAGCATGGTCTGATATCAGTTATTACACTGAAAAAGGATGAGTACTTTCATTCTATAAATCAGTGCAGTTTTTTTTTATTAATAAACATGGGGACCACTTGGTAGAAAAGCAGAGAAAAGCCTGTGATTTCTACAGCCCACCTGTCTCTCTGAGGGAAGAATGACAGCATCTGGATAAAATCCAGCCCAGGATGTTACAGTGCAACACAGCTAGAAAATGAGCCACTGTGCCACAAGCATACCTGCTTATTAGTGTCAATTATAGCTCATGTGCAGCTGAGCTGAAACGCTCAAGACATTTTTATGACTGCAACAATTGCTTTACATGTTAAGGTGAACCTTATTTTTCAGTAACTTAAATATGAATTCCTTGGGTAATGAATATCATTCTTGTAAGGCCCAAAAGTACATCAAGGCAGCACCTCAAAACTGTGGGCAGCCAAACTGGGCCTCTGTCAAGACAGCAAAGAAACAATCTTAAATATATAAAAAAAACAAAAACAACAACAACTTTATAGCTACAGGCATCACCTGTTTAACACATACAAGGCATGCTAGACCCTCATCCCAAAGATGTTTCACACCAAACTCCAAATTGAGTCATGTTCCCAAATCAACCCACATTTTAAGGAGGTAGGGAATTAGTTTGCACAACAATTCTAGCAACCCACTCACAAAACAATCAGTGCTACACAGTTAACATCAAAAACTATTAGCTCCTTTTCATCAGATCAAACACCGCTAACCTTTCCATGACAATAATCATAACCAAAACATACATAGTATATTTGATATCTGGCTCTTTCATATTTTCCAAGCATGTACATTAACCTGAAACTCGTTCAACAGATTCCCAAAAGCTCACGGGAACACGAGTGCAAACAAGTGCTCATATGCAGGTGTAAATTTCCCAGAAACAGTTTATAGGCTTGAAAGTCCCAACAAAGCAGTTGTAGAAAAAAAATATACAAGAAAGAAACATTCTCAGGATTACCATGCACTGAACGACAGAAGCACTACACTGGCAGATGGTAGAAGAAGTCTTTTCTCATTAAGGTGATTTCCTAAAGAACCTCTGAATATTTACACTGTCGATAAGGACTTGGACATGTGTGAGCACTATATGTTAGAGTTTACTTTGTCATAGAAGGAAATATAAAAAACTGAAAATCAAAACAGCACCTTTAATCTTTAACCATTTTTTTATCACTGTTTCTGAGTGCAGACTCTGAGTCATTACAACATATACCCATGATTTGCTCTAAAACTGAAGTCTCGTCAAATAGTACATCAGTTTGCTGGACTTTACAGATTTACACAACTGTCAGATTAGATAAGACAACAGCCTTCTTTTCTTACATTAAACTGCAATTAAAGATTAATACAGACAAAAATGTGTGGAAAGAATAAGCAAGGGGCATACTCTGAAATAATTTTATTTAACAAACATTTTAAATAATGATATTGTTTTTTTCTTGCTAAGCTGCTCTTAAGCAAATTGTTTTGAATGCATAGTTTGAAACAAAAGGAGTGTAATTTAACGGTTTTCTTAGACCTCCATCAGGTGACACCTTCAGCTCCTCTGTAAACACAGAAGCTCTCAAATCAATGAGTCATATCCACTAAAGTCTTTACTTCATTGTTTGCACAGCAGGCAACATGTCAGACAAACAGAGTAAGTAGCTAAAATGTGCATGTATTCAATGACAGAGAACATCTAATGAAGGACATTTAATGCAAAGATGCAAGAACTCTGGCTTTTTAAAAGTTAAAAGTACTCTGAATAATGATCACAGCTTATTCAGACCTATTTTACGTCTTATTTGCATTCATTGTTATTCATTGCACATCCAGTTTTGAGAAATTGTCTATGTAAAGAAAGTTTAAACATATGACTAGTGTGTGAGTGTGCAAGTGTGTCAGGAGGATGGGTGGGGTGAAGAGCTTTGGTAATCTGCTGGATTCACACAAGCCTTTCCCCACCCTGCCCAGGGCAACACCACTAATCACCATGTTAAGGGGACTGACACTGGCAGATAGTCCAGCTGACAAGGAAAACACTTGCATCCATTGTGCTGATGTCACTTCAAAGCCCTCGTTAATAAGGAACTGCAGTTCATCCAACCTGGTCATATAGTTTTAAAAACAGCCTAAATGCAAGACAGCAACTGAGGCGGTTCATTTGAAGAGAAGAAACTATTTTGCTCAAAGGAAAACATACAAAGGCTTGGAATGAGTATAATCTGATGTAGGGAGACCTTTTCCCACAGTCCTAGAACATAATTAACCTGTATTTGAAAGAGAATTTGGTGCAGTGTAATCACAAAAGCTACCTTTTTCATTTTCAGCCAGATTAAGTTCTACCATGTCAGCAAAAGGCAGCGGTGTGTTTGAGTATTTGACAGAAAGGTTGTGACCTGACAAAGTAAAGATTTATAAGCTACAAATGTTTCTCCCAAAGAAAAAATGCTTCAACAAACAAAAATTAAGCAGTGCAGTTAAATGGAACTATTAGCTACAAATATTTAAATAAGAAAATTAAATGAAAGATATTAACAAAAGGTTTCAACAAATAAAAAAATACTGAATGCAGTTTTCTGTCATGTCATTAAAAAGAAATCCCAAAACTAAACCAAAAATTAAAAGGTAGACCAAATGTTGAAACGCTTAAAAAGCAAGAACATGACATATTCAACATATTTAGTTTAAATAAAAAAAAGAAAAAGAAAAGAAAAAATGCAACACTTATATTCAAGTATGGTTGGAAAGTGAAAAAAAAAAATCAACAAAAAAAAAAAACAACAGTCTTGCAAGTTAAAACTGATCCCGCTGTCAGCCTTGCAGACACTTCTAATCCCTCCCAGGTCTAGGACCGGAGCAGAGGCACCCTTAGTCCCTCCCAGGTCCAGGTCCAGGTCCAGATCCAGGACCAGGACTGCAGGCAGCTGGACTGATAACTGCTGCCTCAGAGGGACGATGGTGGAGGGCTGGTAAACATGGCGGCTCTCTGCGAGGATGGGAGCTATGGATTAAATTGTGGCCAACAAAGCGCAGAAAGAGTCACCGTGTTACACGTCAAACTGACCGAGACAGCGCTGAGAGCTTTAGAAAGCTACCAAAATAGCAAGGTGAGTGTAAAAAGCTGAATTTTGTGTAGATATTATCAGGACACCGCTGGTCTCAGCCAGGAAGCACAACTGCCACGCACAGCTAAAGCTACGAGGCTAGCTGAGCTGTTGACAGGATGAGTTTTGTTTTTACTTGTTTTTCGATTAAATTTGTTTTAATTCACTAATTTAATCAACCTTAGCAGATAAACGACGACTGGGGCTTATGTTCCGGTGTGGTTTTAGGAGCTGACACGTTTTTATTAACTTAGAAAACCCGTTGGTAAAGTTGGACCCTGATTAGCGGTTAGCTGTAGGTTACTGTGAAGCTCTTTGCTGAGCTGGTCAACCAGTGCCTTTTTCCTCTCTCTCCTTCTAGCCAATCTGACTAAAGTTACCAAATTAGGAAAGTAACCATTTCACATCGACGAATAAGTTCATATCGAGACAATGTGAATGTGTTTAATAGTTGCCATGTAAAGCTTTTGATAGCTAACCTGAACTTTGATTAGACTTGGTTGTTTAAATGTTGTGCGCAGGTAACCTGGTTGGTAATGCTCTCTGACTTGAATAAACCTTAATAAAACCTTAATTTCAACCCTCTGGCCTCTCAAACACGTCGATGACTGGTCGTTTTTACCATATGCTTAGAATTTTTTAGCTAGCTGGAAAACCTAACAGTGAGCTGGCAGGTATGAGAAGCCTTTTACGAGACTCGCTTTGAAAAGAGAGAAAAAAAAGTTTCACACCTAAATACAATATTGAACTCAATAGAGTCTCCTTTTTTAAGTAAAGGGTTTTATGTGGCATTTATATGTAATCAACGTGGGCCTCGTTTCTCATTTACCAAATCGCGTAATTTCATGAAACTCCCCTCAAGAAGAAATGGAAGTGCATTGCATCTGATAGCAAAATGTTTTAAAGCTCACAAAACTTCCCCTTTCTGTGTCCCTTTGTATTGCAAGTTTACTCAATTTCACTCCAGTATTTAACACCAGTTTGTTTGTTTGTTTATTTATGTATTTTTACTATAGGGTTTTTATAGGGTGTTGCATACCTGCACAGATTAAATATAACTTGTTAATCTTGGGCTGCTCAAGTGATGTAATCATGTAGAAGAGAACACAGGTGAACTAATCTGGAAAACCCTCTGCAGTCTTGAGTTACAGATGCCTGAAGCCAAGTTACCTGACCTTAACTCAGCCAAGCTGCCAACAACTCTACAGTTGCATAACACAGGGACTCTGCCTAGTTCTCCACTCAGGACTAATGGATTATAGCTTATCATATGGCTAGAGTGGTCAGAGGGCTCTGATCGTTTTTATGGCACATGGCCTGTGTCTGGATGTATGCATGTTTCACATTACACACACCTCTAAACATGAAACTTGGCCTCAGTTTCATGCTAGCCCCCCCATGGGGTTTGAGTTTACAAAGATGTGTGTTCAAAATTTGGATCTAAAATGGTGACTTATGGTAAAGATCAGGCACACTTGCAGTTCAGGGTCATGGTTTTTCATTTCTTTTTTTATTTTTATTTTTTGTAATTACACTCATCTTTATGGAATTTCAAAACTGTTATGATGTTTGGAACACAACTTTTTGGGAACACAGCTTTTTCTTGCACAAACTGTCAGCTCAGATGTGATAATATAAGTGTTCATTTAAGATCATTCTCACATTTGTAATTAACTTTCTACTTTTAAATTCTACAGCTGAATAATACTAAAAGCAAAAAGGGGGAAAAAAAGCGACATCAAAATGTGGTCAGCTGCCACCTGCTGTTGAAATTGTAAGCCGTGTCAATATAAACACACATTTGTTGTTAAGCACCTATGATAAGCACAGTTTTTACTGATTATTCAGTGAGGTTCTGATAACTGGCAGGCTGTGTAATCACTAAGTTGAAGGAATTCTTTTGTAACAGACCATGCTACAGCCTTATTGGATGTGTTGGTCCGTTAACTGAACTGAACGGCAGCCTGCCATCTCTTGCTGACTGAGCAGCCAAAACTGCCTGCTTTTTGTTTCTCTCTCTTTTGGTAATGTGTGTTGTAGCTCAACCAGTCATCGAACTATGGAAGCTGGCTATCTTTGTCTTTCTGTGGTGATGTGAAATGTGATCAGAACTGGGTGTGAGAGTGGGGGAGGGAGTCTGTGGCTTGGAGTATATGAGCTTTCACAACTATTGCATATTTCTTTAGGTTCCAAAAGGCATAAATTCTACACTGCGGTCATTGTGTTTTTTAATGTTCACGCAGACAAGCATGTTTCATGTCCGGCACTGAAGAGAAGATTTTGTTGATTTTAAAATGCTCATTCCACTGCAGCCAGTCAATGCAACATTTCAGAGGTCAAGCCAACTGCTGCTTCTGTGTGCTTTAGTGTGAAGAAACTGGGAGTTGTATGCTTTCCCATCTTAACCCTCTGGATACTGCTTCAGAGCAGCCACTGCATATTTGTGGCTGTCAGCTCCATTTCATGCGGAGGCTGACTAACTTACAGAAATGCTTCATAAATATTCTATTCAAAATATCTGTAGTGTTTCAGTGCAAATGCTTAAATAGGTTGCAGCTGTTTTAATTCTGAATTATTTCGTGTAATCAAAGTAATTTTAACTGTCAAATACGCCATTGCTCAGTGGCTTCAGTTGTGATTATGATTGTTGTATTTAGGCAGTTAAGAGTCATAAATTGGGTAATATTATCTTGAAACTTGTGCACAAATGTAGATGGACACAGATTTATTCATAAACTAACAAATTAATGAACAAACTGAAGAATAATATATTTTTTCTTTGTGACAATCTTGCATTTGAGGGATTCATATTCTTGAAATGCAGCAGTAATGACTGGTTTTGACTGGTGCTGCCACCTAGAGGGAGGGAGTGGTCAACACAAACACTTACAGCTATTGTGCAGTTTATACATTTCTTTTCCTGATGGCAGCTGCAGTCTTCTCAATCTTTTTAAATGTGTAGTTTGAGACATAACAAGACATGGAGAGAAAGATGTATATGAGCAGGCCCCCGTGCAGATGTCACGTGATCTCAAAACCTTCAGGGTATACCCATAATCTCTTATAAATCCAGCCCGCCCCCCCAACACCCCTTTCCCTTATATAATAGTAGGGGAAAACTGGATTAAGCAGCCTAATTGGCCCTTCTATTGCAGTATTCAGATGTTTTAAGTTCAGAATTATCAAGTTGATTAGAGTTCAATCAGGATATATGTCTGTGTGTGTGTGTGTGTGTGTGTATATGTATATATTAAATTTTACCCATATGCTTTAGGTTCTCAACTGCTGTTTTTTCCTTTGTTTCAGAATTCACCTTCATCGCGGCCTACAATACAATTCAAGGGACTTCAAGGGGTAAGTACTATCAACCCTCACTTTTTAGGGCCAGTTAAGTAATGTGGTAAAGTTGGAAGAAATAAAATATTAGGACAGTACATTCTCCCATTGTGATTCTAGTGAATGGGTCATTGTCAGACTTTGTTCTGGCATTGTTCTACTTTGTCTTCATATTTCCAGCTCCTATAACTTCTTTGTCATTTGTAAAGCCATGTAAAATGATACATTGCTGCATGGTCAGGAAAAAATACTGATCATCTATAGGATATATAAGAAACAAAAAAGGAAAGCTGCGGTGCTGCAGACAAAAACCTGCACTGCTACCCAGTGTGTTTACGCTGCTTAATGTCACTGGTATTGGTTTGTTTATAGCATAGTGTACACATTTTAAGTGTTAAATATGATCTGTTAAGTGATTTTAATTTTCCCCTGTTAAATTATAAACAGTTCTAACTCAATGAGTAGCCTTATTTAAATGACATAAGGACATCATCCAGTTTTAAGTAAAAAATCAAATGAAAAGCTTATAGAAGTTGTGCCAAGTTTCTGTCCAAATCTTTTTGCAGAGCATTAAAATTCCCAAGACTGACCCCTCCCCAAACACCTTCCACAATTTTGATTTCTACCTGTCTAATGTGGGCAAGGACAACCCTCAGGGAAGTTTTGAGTGCATCCATCAGTATGTGTCCAGGTAATGGTAATCACCGTTGAGCTGAATCAACTTACTACATGTTGCTGGAAGGTAATCTGTCTCTGGCTCACATTTGTCTCTTTTACTCCCTTTTTTGTTTCCAGCTCAGGGGCCTCACACCTGGCATTGTTGGCAACAGTACAGGACAAGCTCACAGTGTGCGCCACCAGTGACTCCTATCAGGTGACCCGGGAACGTATGACCCAGGCTGTGGAGGACACACGTGAACGTGGGACCAAAGTCATTAAGCCTTGGAGCCAGGACAGAAGTAAGGATCTCAAAACAGTCATATCTGCAACTGTTACTGGATTGTCCACATTAGCATGGCTATACATCCTATTAACATACTTTTAAAAGCACACTGGTTTCATCTATCTTTTTTTTTTTTTTTTTTTATATCCAATCTGCTCATAACAGCTGCAGTTGTAGCTCCATATGGAAGTGAACATATCAAACTATGCCTAGTTCTGTTGCCCACTGCTTCCCCCCCTCTGAGTCGAGAGGCTTAAACAGAATCCACTTGGTGCTTTCTGCTGATAACTGGTGAAATTTCCTGCAGGAGTCAGCTGCAACTTCTGACTGATCCAATCCCATGGCGCACAGCTGTTACACACAGCTGTTTTTAATTCATTAAAAGCTTAATTCAACAATACTTCATTAATCCATGAAGGGGCATCCATCGCCAGAATGGTTGCGCTGTGGAGTAAAAAAATAGTAAGTTGTGTATGTTCACACAGAGCTACAAGTGTCAGAAATAAAGCCTGGGAGGAAGTAGCAGAGTGGATGAATGTTTCTGTGTCTGTGGACAGCAGTGATGTATTGCTGGCAAATGAGTCGTCTCGAGCTGATGTTTTTAAATTTAGATGCCGATTTAACGTTATCAGAAGAGTGCATGATTGCTTCCACACCATGCCACAAAGGGCTCCACCAGTCGTCTGTACGCCGTATGTCTGTCTTCCTCCCTGAAGGCTTTTTCTTGTTGAGAATCTCTTTCAGGTCACTGGCACACCAGGGTTTGTTATTAGGGAATCACCTTACTGTTCTGATGGGGATGATGTCATCCATGCAGAAGTGGATATAGTCCGTTAGACACTTGGTCAATAATGCTAATTCCATGTAGCTCACGGAGAGCTTCCCAATTTGTGGCATCAAAACACTCACATAGAGCAGGTTTGCATAGAACAAATCCAATGTTTGTTTGTTTTTCTCTGGTGGAAAAACTGCTGAAACACTGGATTTGTGGCAGACATGAGTGAGACGGGGAAATCTCCAGTTATGGTCACAAGCAGGGCTGGGTTGTTGAGTCTGTAACTTGGCAACAACTGAGCTGATGACTTCACACACAGTGTTGGCACTAACTGATAGTGGAATGTATACTGCTAATAAAACACTGGTGAACCCTCCCAGTAGATAATATGGATGACAATGTACTGGTAACAGTTCAAAATCCAGACAGCTGATATTATGTTTCACACTAGCGTGTCCTGGATTACATAATCTGTTGTTGACAAGCACTGCAGTGTAATTGTTTTTGTTGCTCTTCTTAAAATGTCTGTGGGCATAGAAATGTTGAGTTGGGAATATACTCCTGCAGCCATGTCTTGGTGAAACACAATACTGCATTACCAGTACTCTGGTTGGGTCCTTGTTTGGGTTCCAAGCTTATCCATCTTATTTGGAAGGGATCTCACATTCCCCATTGAGATCCCCGGAAGAGATTATTTAATCTTCCTGTTTCTCTCACTCCTCTCTGCACCCATGTTGTCTCCTCTTCAAGTCATCAGGTATTTTGGATTTAAATCTGGGTATTACTTGGGTTCTTGAAATCTTGATCACTGCTCACGCGTGTAAGCAGCTCTCTCACCTCACTGTGGCTACTAATCATAACAGGAAGATGTTGAAGTCACGATTCACGAAGGAAACCCCTCGGGCAACATAGTGTTCAAACTGGAATGAAAAATGTTTGAAAAATAAGAGTGAAGATGCCAGCGTGCACGGACAGATCACATCATTTTTGCGTAAAAAATAAGGTTGCAACTAACAATTATTTTTGTAGTTGACTAACCTTTTTTAAATTTTTGTATTTTTTTTTTTTTTAAGTAGTTGATTAGTTAATGATTATTTCTGCCATGCACTCCACATAATTGCTTTCGTGCTTCTGTGAAATGGCGAGACGAGAGACTTGATTGTCCATGAAATTTGTGGTTTTACATGACACAGAATAATTGACGTAATCAATTAATCAATTGTTGACGGGGAAAGCAGTGTCCCAGCATCACTGAGCAGTGAGGGTGGGATGTTGTTGACCTAGACTAGAGATGTTGTCAGGTGGTAGAAGGAATACTTGGGGGATCTTCTCAGTCCCACCAACATGTCTTCCATAGAGGAAGCTCGGTCTGTGGACTCACCCATTACCGGAGCTGAGGTCACAGAGGTAATTAAAAAGCTGCATGGTGTCAGAGCTCCAAGAGAGGAAGAGATCCCCCCTGAGTTCCTCAAGTCTCTGGATGTTGTGGAGCTGCATTCTCTGCAACATCATCAGGTGGTGGTTCTTCTATTAAAGGAGGAGGACCGGAGGGTGTTTTTCTTATACAGAAAAATCTCACCTTGTGTCACTCATAAGGTGTGTGTGTGTGTGTGTGTATTACTGTTGAGCAAGAATATAATGGTGTTGAGCAATGAAGTCAGTATTTACAAAATTTTGTATTGTCATCTATTAATATTTCCTTTTTTGACTTCCTATATCAAGTGTCCATAATGTGTCTAGAGGGTCACAAGATACTGAGGGCCTGTAGGCACCTTACACACTTAATTTCATTCTTTTCTCCTATCTTCTTTCAGTAATGCAGTCATTACATCTGAATGAGCCTCTTAGGTTTTGCAGTTTTTGCAGCTTTGGCCTGGCCATGAAAAGATCCATCTAAATGTCCTCAAATGTAGACCTGCCATCTGGAATTCTAGATGAGCAGATCTGCCTTTGCTCTTTAGAACTGCATTTGCAAAAGCTAAAATATCTTAGCCATTGGCAGTTAATTGGCACTAGCATCACTTACGGGGATGGAGAGTGGAAACAATGTGGAATTTAAAAAAACGAAAGGACTACGAAGCTGGAAATGACGAGATGAAAATGGATTTGTGTGTAGTGTCATAATTCCTTTGGCGCTTCAGTGCTGTTCCAGTTGTGAGCTCTTTACATCTGTTTTCTTTTTCTGTCCACCTGTCTTTGTCATTAAAGTAGGTTTGAACTTACAATAAATTCAATTCCATGTGCATTTTGCTGTTTTTGTTTCTATACAATGGGACAGGACACTAGCATGGACACTTACAGACCACAAAACCTCCTTTAAGATCTGTATTTGTGTTTGAATCTTTTTTTAACAGCCATGGCGGCACTCCTTTTGTACTGTTGGTGACTGATTCTGTAATTTAGTTTGAACAGTCATTGAAGCTGAGCTGCTACAGAGAAGTGGGAACTGAAAGGTCCATACATTTCTTCTGATCTAAGGCCCATAATTAAAGAAGCTTTAATGCTAACCTAACACTGAAGTTACATTGGTGTATAATGTCAGATTTATTGCAGAATTTAAGTCTCCTACATACAGAAGATGATGTTAAGGGCAACAGGAAGCTCAGGGGTTATATAACAGGAATGACTGACACTTGAAGTACACACTCTTTGTTCAAAAAAATTTAGCATAGCCCAGAAGACAGATTTGCATATACTGGCCCAGTGAGAAACTGGAAAACGAGAGAAACAGCTTAGAGAGTTCAGGCAGGTCATAAACCTGTGACAGCTGGTTTCATGTTTGCACCATATTCACAATGCAAACAGGCCTTTTCTGCTGTTATCAACTAACTTCAGGTAGCAGCCTCTGGCTTGTATTTTTATACTAAACTTTGTCTGCCAACGACCAGTACAGTCCATATTACTTTGAAAAGAGACGCATTTGATTGTGGAAATGCTTTGCATAGAATGATTGAAAACAGAACACCTTTTACAGATGGCAAGCTGTCATTGATCTACTGGATGAGGCCAACTGTTAGAGCTCACATTTCATCTAGTCTGCTTTTAGGTGAAGCAGGGGAAGAGGGGAAGGTGTTTTCCCTTTCTCTATTTACCTTTATCTCAAAAAGTGATTTGGAATTTCATAACCTTGTAAAAGTTAAAGGGAGGCACTCTGGGGTGAAAAGCAAATGTTCTAGCAATTCACATGTACACTGAAGTTGAGATACAGTTATACCAGACCATTTATCTGAACTGCTGTCTTTGTCCTAGTGTGCAAGCGTGCATAGGAGGAGAATAGATTTACTAACCAAATTATGTATGCCCTCTGTCATTTAGCTACTGACAAACTGGTTCCATGTCTAGCCAGAGTTGAACAGCTTTACAACTTTGTAAATGTACTGAGTTTCTTAGGAAACGTCTGATGCAATCAATTATCCAAAGTGAAACACTGTGTAGTTTTAATGTTCACTTGCTGTAGCAGAAATGTAATTTGTTTTGGTGCTGTCTTTAAATTGTTTCCTAAAATTGATCTTTGACTCTTGCAGAAGTTGGGCATATTTTTCCAGAGTCTGATCTCTTTATTTCACGTGGTTTATGGTTCATTTGACTCATTTGATCCACTGATTTCTCTTGAGGTTAGAACCATGATGCTGATGGGTGACGGTCCTGTCCACATAGCTTTATGCTCTCATTTAATGGCAGTAAATGACTTAAGTCATGGAGACAGAATTTCACTGTCATGCCATTTTGTCATCATATATTGAAAAGGTTTAATGTGTTCATCTTGTGTTTGTGGTGTTTTTTTTTTTAGGAAAACAAGTGCTGACTCGTAAACCTGCACTACCAGTCCCAGATATAGTCCCCGAGCGTAAACGCTCCACACCCATCAACCCAGCCAACACTATACGCAAGTGTCTTTCCAGTAACCCTGTATCTCAAAGACCATTTCGTGACCGCATCCTTCACCTGCTGGCTCTGAAGTCGTATAAGAAGCTGGAAATCCTCGGCCGTTTGCAGCGGGATGGTATCAACCAGAAGGACAGAAACTCGCTGGGAACCACCCTGCAACAAGTAATACACAGCTTTGTTTTTTTGTTGTTAACATTTGTAACACTTATGTTTGGGGGGGGGCATCAGTTGAACTTAATACACTACCCGTCCAAAAAAAGGTCACTCTAAATTTCCTTGGACCCCCGTAACTTTGATTATAGCAACGCATTCACCGTGGCAGCCTTTCAGTTCTTCTGCAATGTTGCAACCTTCATTTCCGTCCAGAGTTGCATTCATTTTTCACCAAGATCTTGTGTTGATGTTTCTCTAGCACTTTCCAAAATTCCTCAGTTCATGTGTGAAAACGATGTCAGTGCTCCCTGAACCACTCTTTCACAGCTTAAACCGATGAATCCTTCATTGTCATCTTGGAATTTGTCATCAGGGAAGAAAACCTCCATCAGTGGAATGACCTGCGGCATTTCCCAATATGTGTACTTCAGTACTTGCGAACTTGTGTACTTTGTATTGGAACAAGACTTCGGCTGTGACTGATGACGTAGCACAAGTCCACAAGTACCCAAGTCCGGTCCGAATACCCGGATGTGTACTCGCCCCACCCATTTTATCGAGGATGCATTGGTGGTGACTTGTGAAGACTTTGGGCCGCAAAATATCCCAGAATGCATTTCACTTTTTTTCCCTGCCCTCTGCTTTTTTATAGCCAGTTGTTTACAAAAGGTTTTAATATATTTTTTATTAAGTGTGTGTTTGTTTTTTTTAATAGCTTTAATAGTTTTTTGTAATTCTGTTAAAAAAAAAAACATGGCTCAACGTTCCTCTGAAATCTGCGGTTTTCTGAATGGAGCCTGGTGGGCCGGGCTGCGGGGCCTGGAGCTCGCCGCTCTGCCGGAGGAAGCGGCTGTGCTGACGAACTTTTTGGGCTCCAGGCTCAGCGGCTCCGCGGCAGGCAGGTCCAGCTTACCTGCCGTGTCGCACTCTGATGCGTGGTTTTCTCTTCAAAAAAAAAAAACAACTACATGTAACATAGTTACACCAAGTACGCTGCCGTTCTCCAGGAGTCCGTACTTCTGACGTAACCAAGTCCGTAGTTGCATACTTTGGTATTGTGAAACACTCCTGGTCATTCACTATATCCAGGTAGTCAGCTGACCCCGTAACGTTGCTGAATGTAGACCTGAGTGTTATTCATAACGTACTGTAGTACTGGTAAATTTGTTGTGCAGGCAGGAATGTAGGCCTGAATCTACAGGCTTATACGGTGGCCACTAGGCATGATGGGTGCATCACTTCGACCACCTCTATCCTTCCCTTGATGCTCCCATCACTCTGGAACACAGTAAATCTGGACTTATCAGACCATGTGACCTCCATTGCTCCAGAGTTCAATCTTTTTGCTTCCAAGCAAATTGAAGCCTCTTTTTCCACTGATATGTGGTTTTCTTAAGACTTCAGTCCCTTTCACATTATATGTCTGGAAATGCTCTTACTTTCACTATTAAGCATAGCTGTGAGTATTACTGTTGTTATTTTTTTTTTAATGATTTGATTTCACCAAATGTTGACATAATCACCATCATTAAAGATGTTTTTCGGACCACGTTTCTTCCTGGAAGTTAATTGCTCCCCACGATCCTTCCAGTTTGCAACAATGCATTCATTTCAGACATTTTTTTTTGTTTGTTTTTTGTTTTTTTTTTTGGACCCTCCTGAAACATGAACATCTTTTCCAAAACCACAGGATGTCTTCTGATGTGGTTGTTTAAGAAGTGAGGAGCTACTGCCTGCATCATTCATGGTTAAATAACTTGTTGAAGCATAAACATAAATCAGCCGTGTAATAATTATCCAGTAGGAGGCTGGTAACCATTTGCTTGGTTACATCCAGGTGGCTGCTGTGTTTTTGCTTGGGCAGTTTATTGATACCACAAGAAGCCTTAAGAGTCTAACTTGATTCCAGAAGTCATGAAATTGAAACTTGCAAATATACCTGAGAAAATTAACCACTATTTAGGCTAAATTGACAAGAAATGAATCACAATTTTGCTAAATACAATTTGCATGCACAGATGGCCTGCGCAGGAAATATGAAGTTTCTGTAAATGCGAGTTTCATACTGTTGGAGCCGAACTTGAAACTGTCTGTATTTTTCTGCCAAACAGGTGGCAAACTTGAATCCCAAAGACAACACGTACTCACTGAAGGACTTCATGTATCGTGATGTTCAGCGTGACTGGCCTGGCTATTCTGAAGACGAGAAGACCCAGGTTGATCGTATCTTGGCTCGGTACAGAAGTGGCCCATTTCATTGTCACCGTTCATATATTTTTAATAAACATCTTTTGATGCAGGCTGTAAAAAGACAGAAAGGAAGCGCAGGGCCACAGCAGCTCCTCAGGCTGTAAAATGAGCCATGCATGTTGGAGTCACATGTTCCCCAACCACATGTCCACCACAGTCCTGACTAAGCAGTTTAGCAACACTTACAGCTTAAAGATGCACAAGCAATATATAGTACAATTATACAGTATTTGCATTAGCTACTCAGGATGTCAACTTATGTTTTTAGTAATTAATTGTAAAATAGAATCAATTCACTTTCATACATTTGCTGTAAGATATCTTCATGCGAACAAAACTTACTTTGATGTATAAGAATTAGTTAAAAATTACATATGTGGCAAATGTGAACATTAGCAGTATGTCTGCCATGGTAGTCACTTAACATTTTGATTTAAGTTTTATATGATCATATTGATGGTCATCAAGCACGTTGTTTTTTTTCCCACCATTAAACATTAGATACATTTTTAAGCTATTGAACTGGTTGCAAGAGTTAATTGACAGTCATCAAAATGAGACAAATAACAATTATGTATAAGCACTAGTTCACAGTCCAGACTAATTTAATCTCAGTGTAAAGCTGCCGTATGTTCAGAGGGGTTTTAGAAGCTTCAAGGGGTATTTTTATCGGTCTGCAGCTGGGAGGAAGGCTACTCTTTCATTTATATGTGAGAGTAAGTCGTGAGTGTCCGACCTGCAGTCGGCAGAGGTCACGGCAGTTCTGTTAGTTAGGCTAACAACTACTCGGAAGTAGAGGAATTACTGTTAATCTAATTAACGAAAGGATAAACCTGTGCAATGTTTTTGTTTTTTTTTTTGTAATTCAGAAGACACCTTTTGAGAAATGTATAATTGAAGGGTTGAACGTTTGTTCCAGCTGTTCTTTTTCGTGGACCTAAACATGGTTTCCCATCTGAAGGTGCTCTTTTCTTTCTTTATAGGAAATTAGGTCTTCCTATTGAGACAACCTCATCTAGCAATTCGCCTAAAGACTGCGTCCCCACATCCCCTCAGGTAGTTTCTGAAATGCCCAATAAATTATTCAGCCTTTTATCCAGTTTGTGGCTTATTGTTGTTTTGTTTATTTCCAGAAGCGCCTGCCAGACTTTGACTTCATTGATCCCTTGGCTCCCAAGAAAGCCCGCATCTCTCATCTTAGCAGTCGTGGGCCAGCTGCATCTTCATCTTCTGACCGCCGTGAGGATGAGTGCAGCCCCAGCTCTAAATGCTCGTCCTTACCCCCCGGTGTTTCCTCAGGCCCTCCCACTCATCTACCCATCTCGTCCCACCCTCCTGCCCCCTCTCATCAGCAACCCAGCCCAGCCTCCAACTCAAACTCGCCTAGCACCCCAGAGGGCTGTGGCACCCAGGACCTGCCTCTTGACCAGAGTTCTTCCTGCAGAGACCCTTCCCCCAGTCCCTTCTCCTCCAATAGGACCCTGCAGGACCGCTATCAGCACCCTGTCCCCAGACCAGCCGCCTCCCCCAGCCCTCCTCCTTGCACCTCTCTCACACTTGACTCCACTGTCATCACCAGCCTTCCCTTACCAAGCAATACAAATAAAAAGTTTAAAAAGAAATCCAAAAAGCACAAAGACAAGGATCGAGAGAAGGAGAAAAGAAAACGGCCAGAAACAACCAGCATTAGTCCTCCTGTTGTAGTACAGCCGGCTGAAGAGGGCCACAGAGCCAAAAAGAAGCGCAGCTCTCAAGAGGTGAATGGAGAAGTCCACAAAAAAGATGAAGGTATGTGTCCATGGCCGAGTCAAATGCCATAAGACTTGACATATAATTTAGATTTTATAAAATGAGCATATTACAATTTGCCAGGGCCTCCTGCCATCCCCACTACCACACACATTCTCACACACCCCTCCCAAAGCAGTTTTGGTTTTGTGTCATCTTCTATTTAGATCATGTAGGATCAGCTCTCTACCTTAGAGCACGGACCAAAAGTGATCAGCTTGTTTGAGTCAGATTTGGACACACAGTTGAAGATGCAAATGATCCGCAGATCAGCTGCAAAGGTTCTAACCATTGTGAGATCCAGTACTGGCACTGTTGCTTTTTAACGTAACTGAAGCACCTAGAACTATCAGATCTCCATATCTCATTGTAGAGTTGCAGTAAAACAATACAGACGTCGCAGTGTGGGGGTCACATGACCAGAGCATGCTAAAGGCAGTTGACAGAGCTGGTTGTGGCTATCATAGGAGCAGAGACACTCAAAAGAAAAACCAACTACAGCATTTCAGCCATATACACTAAAAAAGGTATTTGACCTTTCTGTTAGATTTATGGAAAAAAAAAATCATGCTACAATGATATATCATTAAAGTGAGGCATTTAAGTAGAAGCATGAAATGGTCATTTATTCATCGGCCATGAACCTGAAGGTTGGTGGTTCAAGCTCCCTCCTGGGTACACCGAAGTGTCCTTGGGCAAGACACTGAATCCCAGTTAGCTCCTGGTTGTCTGGCCAGCAACTGGTGTGTGAATGTGTGAATGCTTACAGTGTAAAGTGCTATGTAAGTGCAAGCCGTTTACCATTTACTGAACCAAGAGCTAACAGTGATGGGTATACCAGAAGAAAACTGTTCACCAAGAACATCCACTTCTCGAATGAGACAGAAAACATAATGCCCCCCCCCCCCC
>JBAMYA010000020.1:9725959-9737148 GCA_037176975.1 Arrhamphus sclerolepis
AGGCCTGGCTCCAGGGTGGGGCCCCGGTAACGCCAATCCGGGCGACGTACTCGACTTTGATTTTTGTTTTCTCATGGAAGGTTTGTGAACTGCTCTTAGTCTGATCCATCACCTAGGACCTGTTTGCCATGGGAGACCCTACCAGGGGCATTATGTCCCGGACAACATAGCTCCTTGGATCATTCGGATACTCAAACCCCTCCACCACGATAAGGTGGCGGTTCAAGGAGGAGGTGTAGTGAATCAGTAAAGCCAAATCCTGTCCAGTGAGAGCCATTTTCTCAACATCTAGGCGACTCAGGGAGATGGGAGTGTGAGGGAAGGCCCACAGGCAGGCAATCAAGGATCTCTCCAAGGCTGCTGAGAAGGGGAGCCAGTGGCTGTGGATCAGGAGGAAGGACCTGACCTGGGGCTCCAAGTGTGTGATGGTTGATGGGAGTGAACCTGGGATGCTGGGATTCACTGCTGAACCCTCTGGAGGTGTCATGGGCCTATCAGCGAAACACCCAAGAAGGAGGGCGCCCACTTGAGAACCAAAAGGATACCATCACTCACTTGACCGCCACAGTGCCTCATTGGTGCCTTAGATATCTATTGGGATAGTAACACCTGGTCCTACACAACAGACAGAATACTGGCTGTTTACAACATACAGTATATGTCAAACTTGAGGTCTGCGGGCCGAATCCGGCCCGCCACATCATTTTATGTGACTCCTGTGAGACCATGAAGGGCGTGTGATTGTAAAAAAGAAATAAAAGTGAAATTTGCAGTTTTCAAAAATCTATATTTTACAGCAAAAAAATAATACTGAGTAAAAAAGACTGATTTTCAGAATCCAAACACGCAATTCTACAAAAGTCAAGATTTGCACCAAAAATCCCTCCATTCTCTTGCCCCCCCAATCTTGTCTGACCTCCTTCACCAACACACTCCCTCCAGAAACCTGCGGTCTTATGATGCTGGTCTCCTTTCCATCCCCAGTACCCGTCTGAAAACCTTCGGAGACGGGGCCTTCAGCGTGGCTACCCCCAACTCTGGAACTCTCCGCATCTCCCCCAGTCTCCACAGTCTCAAAGCAAACCTCAAAACCCACCTCTTCTCCCTGCTTTTCCTGGACTAGTTTTCATTTCTCTCAACCTTGTAAAGCGACCTTGGGTTCCATGAAAGGTGCTATATAAATGCAAGTTATTATCATTATTATTATTATTGAAGTTATGATCTAGCCAAATCTGTAATTTTATAAAAAAAAGTAAAGTTGTGATTGTAAATTAAAATGTTGAAAAGTTAACAAGTTGATTTAAAGTTATACAAAACTTTCAGCTTATGAGATAAAATCATAATTTTATGTTTTATGTATTTTTTATGTTAAAAAAAGCAAAAATGTGATTTTTTTTTAAAAAGCAAAAACCTATACGAAAAATACAACGTTCACAATTTTACAGCTTTAAATCATCGTTTTAAGTCAATATTTTACACCAAAAAAAATTGCGATCTTGCAAAATTTTGCCACAAATCTTTACTTCCTTAAAAAAAAAAAGTGGTGACAGATGTGCTGCTAAAATGAGTCTGTTTATGTGACACGTCACTGGTCGACGTTATTTTAATGTTGTTGTGAGGTGACAACATTTTCAGTCACCTGGTATTTAAAAGTTACTGCACATTGATGCACTGATGAAGATGCTCAGCAGAGCTGCGTTTTCAATCATGTCTGATGTTTGATATTAGTTTAAAAGAGGACACTCACCTGAGAGCTCCAGGAAGTCAGGTTTATGACTGAAGATCAGGTAGTTGTTGGCAATGAAGTGGAGGAGCCAGACGTACAGCTGCTCTGCATTATGGCACTGAGAATCAACAGAAAGATAAATGGTATGATTAATAAACACCCTTTGTTACGTAATAATTCGATTCACTTTTTACACACATATTCAGTCACAGCACTGACCTTTGCTCGGCGGAGGAGTCGAACCACGCTGATGCCTGTGGACGCCAGCTCTCTACTGGGCATGCTCTGAAGGTAAGCACACACGCACACCTCGCACAGATGCTGCAGTCGTTTCACCTGGTACATCTCTGCACAAACCAGCACGGCCATGGCCTGCAGCACACTGGCTGGACACGCAGACACACAAAGTCATGCACTGGAGGTGGAAAATATGATTTATTTGGTGTGAAAGCACTACAGATTACATCACGTGATGAGGCTGAAATTTTGTTAACTGTGCACTTTTTTTCAAAGTATGCAAGACTCCAGAGGACAGCAGGCTTAAGAAAAAAAAGCTCTTTGAAGTTGAAGTGCTTTATTCGTGAGTGGTGCAAGAGTCAGTTTGGAAAAGAGCCAGATTTGAATTGAGAGCAAAGCTTAGAATAACCATAAACAGTAGCAATATTGTTTTTAATGCTAAATTAGAATTTTCTGTCCAAGTTTCAGAGACATTAGCACTTCCCATCTCCTCGTCATGAGTTCTAATGTGAGCTTTAAGGAGAAAAATAAAGGCATAACAACAGGCTTACTGAAATACAAAATAGGCTTCAGAGGCCTTTGTGCTTTAGTTTTTTGTTTGTTTGTTTGTTTGTTTTTTAAGGCAAAATGTACTGAAATAAAGCTCTTCAGCTGCAGCTTGTCCAGCATGTAACCTTACTTTTCACTCAGAGAGAGATGAAGCTCTTCAACATGACACTGACACACACCATTACAATATATATCTAATCATTTTTAAGTTACTGAGATCATATACGTCTGTATTTCTACATATATATATACATATATATATATATGGCATAGATTACTGCTCTTCTGCATCCCATTAGACTTGTAGCGTTCTACAGACTTAACTGATTTATTTTGTATTAGATATTATATGGTGTTATGATTAGGAGGCAAAATCTTCAGCTGCCTGAGATTTTAAAAAGGTCATTAAGTGCAGATCTTTCTGTGTCAGATTATAACCCTACTTGTAATAAACATCAAACAAGCACTTTCAATAATGTTACTCCCAATGCAATGCGGCTCCTGTCATTTTTGTGTTCAGCATGCCCCCCCACCCCTCCCACACACACACACACACACAGTCACAGACTGCATGTGCCGATCGCAGCACTGTCAGCTGAGCAGCACTACAGGAACCTTTGCTCTACTTGACTGAACAATTACTCAAGTAAGCAGCAAGAACATCTTCCACCATGTTCAGTAGACGTTATCTGTACCAAATAGTGTAATAGCGTAATAGCCCTCCTACTTTGATTTTACGCCCTTCGTCAGTGATGCTCATGCAGTTACCTTGTCCTGACCTTGAGCGCTGAGCTCTTACATAACAGAAAAAGGGGCTGCAGCCTCTGAAGCCGCTCCATCACTTTAATTTCCTGTTGCTGTGGCTCAACTTGAAAATGTATCTCTGGAATCAGACATAAATATCCTTGTAGGGCTTTTCATCATTTTTTCTTCCTTTATCTAAAAATGGGATCATTAGCTGCTGGTAGCTGTTTATTGACAAGTGATGAGTGTAATACTTGGCCCTGTGTGCAGGAGCATCATTATATTATATTGTAAAGGAGGATCATAGTCAGTGTTGTGGATAACACAATCTGCAACTACAATATTCAGAAAAAATAGACGCTGCAAACTTTTTTCTTTTCTTTTTTCCAATTTCAATCCGCATCGGTTCAAGCCTTATTCAGAATAGGCAAGGCGCTTGAAATATTCTTGCTTATCTGAAAAGTTTGCGGCAATAATAAACTCTTGCCACTAGGGGGGACTGAGAAATCCTAAATACACAACACAATTGTGAAATTATGAGCAAAGAGCTGCAGTGCAAACATGAAACAGACGTGGCTATCGTTAACAGCCCTTTTCTTGGCAGCGGTAACAACTGCTAACGTTACACGGGGAGCGTCTTTCTTAATGAAACTTTAAGGTTGTGGATGCATATGTACTATAATACTGTGCATGTAATGCTCATTGCTCTGACAAGAGAGAACTATCTGCTAAACACTTTTAAAAGACACAGAGTGTGATAGATGGTGACAGCTAAAAACAATGACACTTGTCGGGCTCTGACTTGGCGCTGAAGCAGCAACGCCACGGGTGGAGTTTGTACTCACTAATTCTAATTTGATTTTAAGCTCAATGCTGTTCTCCAAGCACCTCTTGAGACTGATGCTGGCAGCATGTCAGTGTCGCACAGATGGATGATGGGACTTGTCATTTTTGTTTTGAGCTTTATTTCATGGATGAAGCCTGGAGGAAAAGACTGATGCCCTTCCCTCATGCGTTTTCTGATTTGTTAATGGTGCTCATTTCCACAGTACATTAAAGATAAAGAAAGTGACTTTCATCTTAGTTGCAAATCAATTAACTGGCTATTTACATTTTTTTCTCATTTGCAAGGGGAGGCTGTAAGGTTCTCACTTTATTCTGGGCCATTTTTGCAGGTTCATCTGTCTATACTGTGTTCAGTGTGTTTCAACTAGCAGGTTTCAAGTCGTCTTTTCTCAATCAGCGCCATCATTATAGATTATACAAACAGCAAACAGCTACAATCATCTTTGGCCTCCAATGTTATTTGTACTCCTCTTTTATGTCTTTGTTTTTGCAAGCGTCATCGTCTTTTCTTTTTTTTGGCAGTTGATAAGGAGCAAAAGCGATGCGCTACCTCCACCATGTGGATTGGAATGATAGTTCATATGCAGCTGGCCCCGTCACCGTAAGGGGAGACACAAAACTGCATCTAACTAGCTTTACCCCGAATCCCCCTGCTGGTGGAAACGCGCCTTAAGACAGTTTCATGTCAGTGAAGTGGCACGAAGCCTTTGGTGGTGTGACGTGAACTCACCAGGACAACAGGAGTCAGTGTAGAGGTACTCCAGGAAAGACAGGAAGGTGTCAGACGAGACGCCGTGGATGGGAACCACTCTGCTCCGAGCCTCTGCATACTTCCCGCTGAACATCGCCGCCATCACGTCACATCGTGCGACCAGCACTGCTCGGTGGGCGGGCAACACACTCCCTGATTCAGACAGTTAGCATCCAAGTTTGGAATATCACAGCCATGTCAGGAAAAAGTTTGAAAGACTTGACAGTACCAGAGGAAGAACAGTTTAGAGTTCAAATATTTCATCCTGATTGATAGCGAGTGAATATAGCATTGGTAAATCAAAATCAACAGGTTTTCATCAGGTTTTCATCCCTAACAGCTGATTTTAATTCATCACAGAATTAAATTTGACTTGTTGCTGGTGATGTTCTAACAGACTGAGCAGTTTAACAGAAAACAAATGACGTGAGCTGTAGAGTTGGCCACAAGTCCCAAACTAATCATTGTCATTAAGTCTTGTTTGGACAAAAAAAAAATCTAAATTTTCTGAGATCAACATTGATTAGTGAAGTTTTCTCTGTAGTGCTTTGTTAAATAGAGAAGAAGATCTTCTGTTATGGAAAGAAACCTATGACTCAAACTGCTTAATCATATTTTGTCTCAAGGCAGATGACCAGGCCAAAGATCACAATCCAGTTATCTGTGACCTTCCTCTGCCGCGTCAGAGCGTGGGCGCGTTTGTAAATGTCCGTATATCTAATCGATCAACTTGAATTCACCTTGAACCATGAAGATAACGTCAGAGTAAAGGGGAGAATTGAAGAGGTTCACAAGAGTCTGTGGGCCGAGCTGAGCTGCCCGCGCACTTGGTGTGTCCCTGGAGCCCTGTGAGCACGCATGTGCACACACACACACACGCGCACACACACACACACACAGAGTGGAGAGGAAGCATAAACAGTCAGGCACCAGAAGATAGCGTTCCCCTGCTGAATGTCAGGTACACTTTACCAGAATAATTGCCATTCTGAACATCTACCATGCCTCCCCCAACGAATACAGATGGCCCTCCTGCCAGTCTGCTTTTGTGCAACCCAAACACTCCAACTGCAATGCCAAGAGTGGCAGGACTGGGACTGGCTGACACTGAGAACAGAGCGGGAAGCAGACGCTAATCCAAACAGCCTCTGATCAACACATTCTTGGCCATTTGAAGTTTGTTTTTTGTTTTTTTGGAATTAATTCATAACCTAAGATACGTGAAATACGCTGCGCTGGTGAAAAAAAAAAACGCTGCACATAAAAGACTGACAGGGTAAGTGTATTTATGTCACGTAATTGCGTAAATGTTTTTATGGTTTTGAGTACACAGATGAGCATCATAAAGCATCCCATTTCCGTTGCACAACATTTATCAGTCCACTGAGACGCAGAGACCACATTCCACACTGCTCTGCTGCAGAGAAACAAGCAGAGCGCTCCCTGTCAGTAGGAGCAGGATCACAGCCTTTCATGGAAGCAATTTGTAAGTGAAAATCAAACAGCTTGACAAAGTCAGACAACCCAGATGTGTTTGTAGAGCAGCAGGCCAAATCATGACAGGAGTCCATGGTGTCTCATCACATCAAAGAAGCCTGTCCGTCTCGATGTGTAATCTTGTGTCAACACAGCTCTGGGCACGTTCACCTCGTCCTGTCCTGGTGGGTTGGTAGAGCAAGAATGGTGCCAACAGGCTTGACAGACATCCTGATCCAGATGTTTTCTTTTTACATGGAGCTAACTCAAGCTTTTTAAATTTAGACAATAAAGACAGTTTTCAACCACAGTTTAAAAAAACAACCTTGGTTTTTGGTTTCATTGATGAATACCTGCTGGGTCTTATTTGTGTTTTTGAACCTTGAACATCTTCTTTGGTTTTGATCAGCCCAACAGTATCTGAGGTGATTACTGTCACTTATTATGTAAATATGTTCATTAGAGCCACATTACTACAGTTTCCATCCATCCATCCATTATCTATACCCACTATTTCCTGTCCAGGGTCACGGGGGTCTGCTGGAGCCTAGCCCAGCTCACTTTGGGTGAAAGGCAGGGGTCCACCCTGGACAGGTCGCCAGTCCATCGCATTACTACAGTTTGTTTAATGGAAATAATAAAAAATAGTCATAATAATAATACATTTTATTTATAATCTCAAAGTGCTACATGTTAAAACCATAATAATAAAAACATATTATGAAAAACATGGTTAAAACCATAATATATGGTATATACCAATCTGAAAAACCATCCAAGGAGGAAGAACTAAATGCTTTTCTAAAAAGAAAAGTTTTAAGTCCTTTTTTAAAACGGTCTATGGACTGTGGAGCCCTCAGGGTGTCAGGAAGAGCGTTCCACTCGTAGGATAGAAGCACAGAAAGCCCATCTCCCATGGCGCTAAGTCTTGCTCTGGCAGTGTGGAGGCGGTTGGAGGGAGTGGAACGGAGGAAGTGTGTTGTGTTTTGTGGGGTGAGTAGTCCTTTGAGGTATGAGGGGGCATTGATGAGTGAGCAGGGAAACCTTATATTCAATCCGGGTGGAAACAGGAAGCCAATGAATTGAGTGGAGAATGGAGTCATGTGCTCATATTTCCGCACTCTCATCAGGATCATGGCTGCAGAGTTTTGGATGTTTTGAAGCTTCTGCAGACTCTTGCTAGGGATCCAGATGAGAAGTGCATGGCAGTAATCCAGTCTGGAGGAAATGAGAGTCGGACCAGCTTTTCAGAATCTGGGAGGGAGAGGATGGGGCGGAGTTTGGCAATATTCCAGAGGTGAAAAAAGAGATTTTTGCAGAGGTGGTTGATGTGTGCTTCAAAGTTTAGTTGAGGGGCCATTTTTACCCCAATGCTGGTGATTGACGAGGAGAGGCGGATGTTATGACCAAAAAAGATGATGATAGTTATGAGTGATGACTGGGTCTGATGAGGAGTATCAATCATAAGGGCCCTGGTCCCTGAGCCGTTGAGTTGGAGGAAGTTGTTCTCCATCCACAGTTTTACCTCCCCCAGACACGTGGTGAGTTTTGATTGTGATGAAGATGATGAGGAGGAGGAGGACATGGGGCTACAGCTGTGGCTCTGACTTAGGGCCGGATTTAATGAAGGTCTGCGTGTATTAAAACAAGTGCAAACTCACTACAAACTGATTTACTAACAGTGGGAGCAAAGTTTTGCATCTTTCAAAGGCGCAAAATAGTGTGTCTGCATCCACTAAGTACGTCATTCACACGCAATTCTGCGTGTGTTGGAAGGAGAATATGTAAATATATTAATTAAACACGTGCAAAGTGATTTATCAAACCTGAACACAGTTTTACTCAGAAATTACATCTAAATTCAAAAAGACATGCAAACAGTCTGTAACGAAGCAAGGAGACGCAGAGAACGCATTATTCACTCTCGTGTGAACATTTTTTGGGATGAATGAGGAAACAATCTTTAAAACATATCGCTGATCCAGCATTACCATCTTGGAGCTGTTGGAGGAACCCTAGTTTCTAGTACACCTTTCTGCATCTGCGTAAAGTGTAGCTGTTACAGTTGGGAGCTCCCAATCCTGTTTTTCAGATGTGCTGTCTGAAGTCCTAAACGCCAATGGCCAAGGTGATTTGGTTTCCACACACTGGGCACTCACTTAATGAGACCAAACAAGAGTCTTTCTTTTAATTATTTCCTGCATTTGCTGCATTTCTCAGAGTGATAGGAGCTTGACTGTGCCGTGTGTGGGCAGTACGGAAACCAAAACGGGAACTGAAATTTTTCAAAAAGGTTTTTATCTTTGCGGTGGCCCTAAAGGCAGATAGGACCTGCTTTTTTGAGGGTCTTTGCATAGGCCTTTTGGTGCTCCGGTACATTTGTTTATGTACAGTGAGGCCAGAGCACTTATAGCGCCACTCAAGGACCCGCCCTGCTGCCTTCATCTTCCATAGCTCACCTGTGAACCAGGGTGCTGAATGGGTGAAAGTGGTTTTAGCAGGGGCGTGGAGATCCAGGAGGCTGCTCAGAGCTTTGCATTTTTTGTAAGAATCTTTGCTTTAAAATCACCATTTTTTTAATGGTTAACAAACAACAAATCTGACGTTTTGAAAAACTGACATATTTTTTTACATTACATTGACTTTATCTCATAAGCTGCAAATTTTGTGTAACTTTAAATCCACATTTTGCCCTAAAATCACGAATTTTACAAAATTGTTTCCATTTTATTATTACTAAAACTTTTTCGTAACATATCACTTACTCTTTAAATTTAAAATCACAACTTTGTCTTAATACGACTTTTTTCTTTTGTAAAATTGCAGATTTGGCAAGATCAAAACTTTGTCATAAAAAGTAAATTTCTGTCAATGTTCCCAACTTTTTGTTGTGAAATTGCACAAAAAATCTAACTTATTATGTAAAATTGTGACTTTTTAAAAACTTTGACATAATTTGACATACCACACTTTCATTTTAAGACAATCATACACCCTTCCAGACCTCACAGAGGCCTTATGTGCCTTACACCGTAAGCTTAGTGAAGGTCCGCTGTGCATGAGCCAAGTGATATTACTTCTTAATATTTATATGATATTTGGGAAAGTTAAAGAAAAGGAATTCAGGATATTTTTAAAGTCTCACCCTGTCTCTGCCAATGAGGGATCGTATGCGCTCCATAAGTTGAGCCACAGCGAGTGAATTCTTCAGTTTCTCTTCCAAGGCCTCCTGGAGGTGTTCCCACTCCCACGCTCCTACAAAAAAAAAAACAAAAAACACTTGATTCTACGGGTCCACAACGGTAAAGTTTTTAGACACACACAGGCAAACTATTTTCTCGCTGGCACCACGCTTGAACCACCCACACCGACTTACACTGAACACTTGGTGTGTGCTTTTGTTTTGTCTTTTTCTAAAAATGCTCCTGTTTATATAATCTTTGGTGGTTATGGGTGGAGTCACCCAGATCCCACAAATGTCCAAAACCTTTGTAAAAAAACAAAAAAGTACACAGATCATCGTAACAACTCTACGTTCAGTGAGTTCTTACCAGATATTCATTTAAAACCCTTTTTCTTTAGAAAAAAAAAAACACTTTAAAAAAAGAAAACAGTGGATGGAAATGTCTGATAAAAGCTGAGAAAAACATGACTTGATTTCCAAAGCCACGGAGGTAAAGATGAAACCCTGTGTGAATATCAAAGACCGCTGGAAAAGGAAAATAAAAAAAAAAGAGTCTTTAGATCTTTTTTCATTTGTTTATGTTTTTTAGCTCGTTGGAGTTGGAGATATTTCACAGTCAGTCTGAAGAAAGGCAACGGCTTCATGAATACTTCCCAAATGTAATCAGAACGACAGCCACAAACACCTCACAACAACCAGTAAGCAGTGGTGGACGGACGACGATCTAAGCTTATTTTACACTCACAAAACCTGAGCACCTTGTACTAACGGAATGTTCCGTGCACTTCTCAGTGAGGTCATCTATTGAAAAGGTAAAGCTTGGCTTAAATTGGATCATTTGATTAGGCAATTATCTCAAACACAGCAGCAAATCTAAGACAGAATGGCTGAAAACGAATCAAGATGCTGCAACGAGGTGGTGCTGCAAACATCAGTGAAGTGAAGCATTCGTGTGAAGAACAGTGGGCCCAGTTCCTACCACAACAATGAGAAGGACTGACAAGTCCTGAAAAGATAGGAAAGAAAACAATTACTCCAACTTATGGTTGCTAATGGTGGTTGAAGGAGCATGTTGTTGGCCAAATTGCTTCCTATTAATGAAACCCTGATACATAAAAACTTAGGATGGAATAAAGGTGTACTTTCTACTCCACATGACTGTACAGCTGATGTAAAGAATCAGCTCTGTGAAGCTCCCCTGCTCGTAGTGACTACCATGCTGATGTTTGCCATTCAAATTAATTCAGCACAAAATGATGCGCTACTTTCTCACTCAGTTTACAGACACAATATACCAGCTGACATTTTGACTCCGTGATGCTTGATGGTGATTCACCTAAAACACAAATGTGAACAAAACTGTGCCACTGGAGATAAACCCAGTCCACTGTCACACGTATTAAGTCAGCATTTGAGTTGCAATATTTCGCTGCAAGGCAAAAATAGTCAAGAAGAACTTCAACACGGGACAAAATTGCCTCCTAACAGACCAAAATGCCAAAATTACCAGACCAAGACCCACACCACTGCAGCAGTAAGCAGACAGGACAGCAGAAAAATAAATAAATATATATGTGTGTGTGTGTGTGTGCGTGTGTGTGTATATATATACAGGACTGTCTCAGAAAATTAGAATATTGTGATAAAGTTCTTTATTTCCTGTAATGCAATTAAAA
>JBAMYA010000020.1:9737248-9761480 GCA_037176975.1 Arrhamphus sclerolepis
TGTTTTTTAATTGCATTACAGGAAATAAAGAACTTTATCACAATATTCTAATTTTCTGAGACAGTCCTGTATATATACACACACACACATATATATATATAGATATACATATATATATTTATTTTTAATTAAACAAAAAAAAGCTTCATACAATGATGAGAAAACTGGCTCTCTACTTCATCCTGGGCCACATCATCACCATGGTTACCACTAAAGGCCCAGTTACTCCTTATTTTTCTCAAACACCTATGTTGTCAGATTTCCCACTAGCTCCTGGACTTGGATGTAAAATAATTTTTTTTAAGTGAACTTTCTTTTCTTCTTTTAAAGTCAGTTCAGACACCTGTCAAACCGGTCATCTTTCACCAGTCCTGACAGCAGACTTCGTGCAGATTTCAACCTCTGTGCACTTCAGATAAGCTTTGTAGTTCATCATTTGCGTGGTGCATACCAGTTTACTTAAGTCAGTCGTGTGCAGTCTATTTTAACCTCTGGATCAATGTGTGTGTCGCAGCCAGGCGGCGCAGCTGAAGGGTGAACAGCTGGGTTAAATGAGGGAATGTTTTCAGCACCTCCTCCCAGGTCAGTTCCAGCAGACTGGCACCACCAACCACACTTTATACTTACCTGCTCCCAGACATTAACCTTTATCACAAGACTGAGGCTTTTATATTAAAAAACTTTTCTTCCCCCTCGTAAAATCACAAATAAAAAAAACTTTTATAAAAAAAAAAAGCAAATTTTGTTGTGATTTGTTGTGACTTTTTTTCTGAAACTAAGACTAATTACCACATTAAGACCAATTAACTTAATGTGACATAAATCATGAGTTTTGACAAAAAAAAAGATTTGCAGAGGCATGTTTCTTCATAAACCTTGGCCATCAAAGTTGCTTAGAGCAATGCTTTCTGTCTCACTAAGGCACAGACTGACTGTTAACAGCACAAGGAAGCCGTACTGGACTCATCATTAGCTCATCATTAGTTATAATGACAGTATTTGGGCTGATAGGGATTATCCCAACATTCAGCACAGGATGATGACGCAGCTCAGGAGCATATTTAATACTTACAGACGGGAGTGAAACTGAAAAGAATTATGACATACAATTGCATATGTGAGGAAGAAGCAAAAGATTTGAAGTGTTTATATCATTTCTGCATCAGTGTTGATATATTTCATTTTACTTTTACACAAATCCTACAGGTACAGTTCACATCAAGGCCAGTAGAGCACACACGTGCATATTAAGGTTAATTCTCACCTGTGTCCTATCGTATACCTAACTTACGTCACATCAGTTATGATATGAGAAGCCATATAACAGCTTACCTGCCACATAAAGCCTTATGCCAAATAAAAACCTGAGTGTCAAAAACACGCACATACTCTGATTCATCTGTGCCTTGCACATTAACTACAGCTGCAGAATTTGCACGCGCACACAACCGAGTGACAATTTCAATAATTCAGCAGAACACAATAAAAGTAGACAGAGTCCTAGTATGTTAGCATCAAACAGGCAAAGTCACGGCCTCTGCGACTGTCCTCACACAGTCAGCTGAGAAAAAGCAGAGCATGGATTATGGTGAGGCCTTGTATGATTACAAAAATACAACACCTTAGCTATAAATCTGATAATTACGTAAAAATGAGCTGCAGCAGACAAATCACCAACAAGCGGTAATCGTTCCATTTTTAAAATGGTAACGTGCAGTTAGTTGGGGATTTATAGTGAATGAGTATCTAATGTCTACTCAGAGGACTTTAAATGATTCAGTGGGCAAAGTACAAGTGGATTCACATCTAATTAATTCATTAGTGAGCACAGCGTACACGATGCCAGCTCCTTCAAACATACAATAGGACCCCCAATGCTGAAGGTTAACTTCAATGGTTTTCATACATGGCTTCACATCGTCTGCCTGGAGGGGTTTATGAAAACGTGACATTTGCATTCCTCTAAGCACATACATATATATGTATAAGTATTTCTACTATTCTCTGACATATCCACACACTAACAATAAGCTGTAATTCCTAGCATGTTAATAGCACATTTTTAAGCAGCATCTCACCTCCTCCAACACTCTACTTCCAATCCTCACATCCTGTCACCTTCATTTTTCACCTTGAACAGTACTTTCCCATTTTTCTTCTTTTCTTACTCAAACACACACACGAGGATGCACTATATATGTGCATGACAACACAGACTGCTCTCTCCAGGTTTCTCTGCTCTCTGGTTCTTATTCATACAGCAGCTCACAGAGAATCAGCTTCTCCCTGTAATCTCCTTCCTCTCTGGTCCCTTCAGCAGCATGTGTGTTTGTGCATCAGCATCTTATGTTTGTGTGTCAGGGCATTGTAGCTGTTTCAATTCATGTGAACACAATCAGCCATGAATCAGATGCAAGAAAAAATTTTTTAAACCAAAATTAGATTCAATTAGATTAGATCCAATGTCATTATCATTGTACGTGTTTCAGTACGAGGCAACAAAATACAGTTAGCTTCTAATTAGGAGCAGATTTGCAGCAATTTGTATGAATATTTATATCCAGTAGTCATGAATATAAATATTATAAGGGTTATGTGCAAGGAATTGTACCAGCATGAGGAATATACATGTAATACACCATATTTGCAGATGGTTGTGAATAGTGAAAGAATTAAAAGTAGTTATGGTATATTGGTTATGAGCAGGTTATGTACATACACTCACCAGCCACTTTAGAAAAGGTACACCATGCTAGTAAAAGGCTGGACCCCCTTTTGCCATCAGAATGGCCTTTATTGTTTATATCATAAATTTAACAAGGTGTTGGAAACAATCCTCAGAGAATTTGGTCCATATTGACATGGGACCATCACACAGTTGTGAGTGCAAATCTCCTGCTCCACCACATCCCAAAAAAGGATAGCTACCATGGAGGCCAGTGGAGTACAGGGAACCCGTTGTCATGTTCAAGATACCAGGTTGAGATGATTTGAGCTTTGTGACATGGTGCATTTTCCAGCCCCAAGTAGCCGTCAAAAGACGAGTACGCTGTGGTTATAAAGGGATGGACATGGTCGCTGTGGTGCTGGGCTGTACCAGAGATGGTCAGGACTTGGAGTACAGGTACGGAGCTAAAACAGTCTCAATATTTACAAATGCACAGGACGATTTAAAAATACACAAGATTATGAACACACTGATACACACAAATATAACTTGATTTACATGCGGCTTCTGTAGACTTCGCTGCATTTGTGTGTGAATTTCGAAACTCCCATGACTTGCCTTAACCCACAAATGTCTTTTTTTTAAAACACAGAATGATGTGCAACCAGTCAGATATCTTCCTTGTTTCAGCCAATCATAAGAACGCACCCTATGTGTGAGACGATTTACTCATAAGCCAATCACATTGAAGCCATTCAACACATGCTATATGCATGTGAATTTCAGTATGTCCAACATGGCTTCCACCAATGACAGTGGAGCGGTAAGGGAAACATCTAGTTTAACATGTTTGGCTACTTATTCCCCCTGTCATGACAAGCTGTTTAGTTATTAATCTTAATTGATTTAATTGTGCAACTATCAATGCTAGCCTGAACCTCTTAGCATGCAAAGGTGTCACCATAGCTTGCTAGCATAACTGACTCTCTTAGCTGGCTGGCTTGTAATGATAGTTGCACAATTAAACCGATTAAGATTGATAACTAAACAACAACTAACCCAAACATGTTAAATTAGATGTCTCACTTACTGCTCCACTGTTGTTGCTGGAAGCCATGTTGGACTGACTGAAATTCACATGCACATAGGGCTTTTTGAATGGCTTAATGTGATGTGCTTATGAGTAAATCGTCTCACACGTGGGACGTGTTCTCATGATTGGTTGAAACAAGGAAGATATCTGGTTGGTTGCCGATCATGCCGTATTAAAAAAAGACATTTGTAGGTGGAGGATCACCAAAATTCACACACAAATGCAGCAAAGTCCACAGATCAGAAGCTGTTTGTAAATCAAGTTATATTTGTGTGCATCACAAAATTTGTCATGGGGACGTGTGTATTTGTGTATTTGTGAATCTTGTCCTGTGCATTTGTGAATGTTGAGACTGTTTCATCTCCATATACAGGCTCCCGGTGAGTGGCTTTGTGGAGTGGTCCAACAGGAATCAGCTCCTCCTGAACATCAGCAAGAATGAGGAGATGATGGTGGTGGAATGAGACAGAGACCATACTCATAACCATCAGGGGCGAGGATGTGGACTTGGTGGACAGCTAAATGTACCTGGGGACAAGCTTAAGGGGAAGGTGGCTCAGTGGTAGAGGGTTCGGCCATGAACCTGAAGGTTGGTGGTTTGAGTCCCCCCCCCCCAGGTACACCGAAGTGTCCTTGGGCTGAATCCCTGATTGCGCCGTTGTATGGCAGCTTGTATGGCGCCGACAACCTGTGTGTGTGAATGGGTGAATGCTTACAGTGTAAAGCGCTTTGGCGCTGTAGAAAATACAGTTGTAAACTGCTATATAAGTGCAAGACATTTAAATGACAAACTGGACTGGAGCACAAACACTGAATTAGTTTACAAAAAGGGGATGAGCAGGAAGCTCAGATCCTTCAACGTCTGCAAAGATGATGGAGATTGTCAGAATTTCAGTCTAAAATTCAATTGTCACTGTGTGTGACAATGCCACTTTTGAGCACATGGGGGCGTATAGCGCTGCTGAGCTGAAAAAAGAGCCGCTTACAATACCTTGCTAATGAATGGGGACAGTTCCTTACATCTTACATGTTTCTATTAACACTTTGCCCCACTAGAGGTGCACTTTCATGAGTTTTACACCAAGGGTTGTCACATGAACCTTCCTGTCCCCCTCATGTTGTCAGAAGTGTTATTGTTACATAGACTGGCTTTAAGAGCCTTTAAAAGCTCGGACTCATATTGTTCCAACAGAGGGCTTCAATCTCCAACTGCAGTCTCACTTATGGTTCCTGTAGCCTCCAAAAGTAGAATGGGAAGCAGAGTCTTCAGTTATCAAGTCCCTCTCTTGTGAAACCAGCTCTGAGTTTGGGTTTGGGAGGCAGGTACTCTTTACAACTTTAAGATTAGGCTTAAAGCTTCAAGTTTCTTTTATTTTCTTTTATTTATTAAAAATGTATATTTTGGGCTGACTAGCGATTCTGGCCCATCCCTTTAGTTATGCTGCTATTGGCATCTATCGTTATGTCATTGACTCTGTTCTCACTTTGATCTCTTTGTCCTCACTTTGATCTCTCTCTCTTTTTCTTTTACTCAAAGAAACAAGTACCTCAAGTATTTCATGCAAAGATGTCCTTAAGTATTCTCTCAAACCCCACCATTCCTGAATATGGTTCTGCTGGAGGTCTCTTCCTGTTAAGAAGGTCTTTCCTTCCGCTGTCATCACTACCCTGAGTAGTCTTCTGATGGGAAACTGAATGAAAGTGAATCTCTGATGCACTGTGAAAGTTTCCTAAATAAGATTATAACAAATAACATTGATATAAACTCAGTTGGAATTAATTAGACTGCAAGTGGATTATAATGAATTGGACTACAGTTAAATTTAATTGGACTGTACTCAGCTGGACTTGGTTTAACCTTGTTTTGTATTCTTGTATTTACTGTAAGATGCTGTAACAACTTTTGTTCTGAATTGCAACTAAAGCAAATGAACACCCCAACAATATAAAAGAAAAAAAAAGAATTTCAGTCTGTGGTAGCAAATGCCATCTACTGTACTTTTCTGGTCTCTGCTGGCAGGAGGGAGCAGCATCAGTGCCAGGGATGCCAGCACGGATCAACAGACTGATCCGTAAGGCTGGAAACAGAAACTGGATGTGTTTGATTCAAAGTAGGGACAGGAGGACGCTGGATAAACTGCTGTCCATCTAGGACAATTAGTCCCACCCCCTTCATAACTCTCTCCAGAAGCAGCAGATATTAAATATACTGTAATAGTATCATACGTATACAATAGTTCAACCCTACCTGACAGGTAATCACACGTGTCAGATGTTTGAAAATACCTGTGGACGTAAATATGTTCTTACTTGCACTACCAGAGCTTATATTCTTCTGTTAAATTAAAATTTCAGTTGTATGTATATTATTCTTATACTAGTTTAATTGTCTCTACATTGCACTACATCTGTATTACTTCTCATTTTTTTTTCCTGTTCATGTTTATACATTTATAGTTTGCTTTCATTTCTGTAAACTGATATGCTGCTGTTACACTATACTGTAAATTCCCTTTTGCTGTTTATGACTAATTCTGACTACATGAGTGTAACAGCAGGACTCACGACTTGTGACAACTGTTTTCTGCTCTTAGGTGACAGCAGTTGGACCTGATGTGGTCTACCACATCATGTTCAGAGATGGTATTCTGCACGTCTTGGTTGAAACAAGTTTCAGTTGCTGTTACCTTTCTATCGTCTCAAACCAGTCTGCCCATTCTCCTCTGATCTCTGGCATCATTTTCGTCCACGCTGGATATTTTCGTTCTTTTTTCAGAGCATTCTCACTAAACTTTAGAGATGGTTGTGCTTAGAAATCCCAGTCTAACTGCATTGTGTTGCTACCATGTGATTGGGAGGTGGGGCATCTCGTGTGTGTGTGGGGGGGCAGCTGCAGGGAAAGGATGCTTCAAGCCTGAAAGCAGGATTCCTGCACAGCATACAAGCCTGTGATATCTAACGTGCAGTAGGCTGAGCTTTGAAGATTCTAAGCAGCAGAGTGAATAGATTTTCATTCACAACACTTTGGGTGAGCACATCGCAATTTACAATATATGCAGCTGTGTGCTTTGTGCCTGCACAAATCCATATCGTTGTTAGATGACACTAGTAGTATGAAAAGGCGCATCAAGCCCCGTTTCAACACAGAGCTCATTGTTTTTGATTAAAATAAGATACAGGTAGCAGAGTCAGATGCTAATCACTAACCCCATTAACCATCAAAGGATGGAAATGGTTTCAAAAACCTTCCCTCGTTGTGCCAATACTAATTTCCATATCAGAGCTGAGCTGGGAGGAGACAAACGCGAGTGGCCTGAGGGAGCCAAGTGTGAAAGCAGTGCCAGATCACTCTATAACATAAGAAATGATCAGGTCCTAGATTATAAGACTCACTGTCAAGATCTTTCAGTTTCACTGACTCATGTTCCTCAGTGTTATGAGAAATTGGACGAGAGCCAATAAAAGGCCAGGTACCTTCTGCTGCCTGAGGACACTAATCATCACATCTGGAAAAAAAAACAAAAAACTAACTGGTTCTTATAGTACAATAGTCCCTTCTTGCGAATGTCAGTAAAAGCTGTGTTAGCTATATTTAAACTCCTGACTTCAATTCAATTAAATTCAATAATACGATATAAATCCCCAAAGGAAAACTAATAGTTACAGTAACTCTGGTGATTTATGTCTCCTCAAAGATTCATTACAGAAGGTTATTGCTGTGGGCAGGAAGGAACTCCTGTCATGATCCAGAGGCTCCAGAACAGCACCGAGAACAGAGCCAGCCCTCTTCATCAGTTTGCTCAGTTTCTTTCAGTCTCTGGCTCTGATGCTGCTCCCTCAGCAGATGACTGCAGATCAGACTGAACTCTCCACAACAGACTGACAGAAGATATGAAACATCTGGCTGCAAACGCTGAAATACCTCAGCTTCCTTCAGAAGTGAAGTCTGCGCTGTCTCTTCTCCTAAACAGCGTCAGTGGTGCGTCCCCAGTCCAGTCCTTTGTTCAGGTAAACACTGAGGTATTTATACTCCACCACCCCCACTTCTTCTACCATGAGGGAAATACTGTTTGACACAAACCTGGTTCTCCTAAAATCCACAATCATCTCCTTTGTCTTGTTTACATTCAAGACGAGATGATTGTTCCCACACCATGCCACGCAGCGGTCCACCAGTCCTCTGTCCCCAAAGATAAGACTGCAGCAGGTTCTGGATCTGCTTGCTGGTTCTGCTTGTTTGCTTATTCAGCTGGACCAATAGAAGTCTTTCTAGGACTTTGATGATGTGGGATGTTAAGAGTTTCAGGTCTGTAGTCATTAGGGGACAATGGATGAGATCTTTTTGGTGCTGGAACAGGATGTCTTCCACAGCACCAGAACCTTCTCCTGGTTCAGACTGAAGTTGAAGAGGTCCTCCTAAGCAGATAGTCAGCACAGCTTTCAGGCCTCTGGGGCTGACACTATCTGGACCTGCAGCTTGAATTTGTAGACCACATTGACAAAAGAACCCCACATCTAAGAGTTCATTATCTGAGGTGCAGAGGCACTCCTTCACAGTAATACTTTAAGGAATACACCATCTGTTATTAACAAGCACTACAATCCCTCCTCCATTACACTTCCTACTTCGTTAGCAGTCTCCCTTTCATTTGTCTCTTGTGATTTTATATAGACGTAAAGCACTTTGAATTACCTTGTGTATGAATTGCGCTCTAGAAATAAACTTGCCTTGCTTTACCTCCGTTCATCTGTAGGCATAGCAGTTGTGAATGTTTTTAAGTAGTGATGTTAAATGTCAAATATACTAAATTCCAGTTCTGTCCTCATCATCATTTCAAGCTCGTCCATTTCATTTGCAAGTGACTTCATACCCTGCAGACCATCAAGGGAAGAATGGGAGTAATGGGTCATCCAGCTGCTTCCACATGTAAACAACTCTCTACTGTCAATCACTGCTCATCTAAGACCTGTTGAGAAGTGCTAGAACAACCAGCAGAAACCCCTTGAGTCGCAAGAGAAATGCTTTAAAGTAATTTAACAGAAACAAAGCTCAGTAGAAAATCTCAACAACATATAAAAGACACAGTATGACCACGGCTACAGCAACATGTTGTCACAAGTGTGGTGCCCTTGTAAAACTGCTCAAAATTGAATGTGATGGGAGTGAAATGGCTGAGCCACCCTCACTGATTTGGATACAGATTTGTTTGGATAAAGACTATGGTAGCCCCAGCTGGTGAGATGCTTTTGTCTTTTGAGATTTCCACTCGCTGTCTGGCACTTCCTGCATATTTAGTCTTGCTGCCAGAATGTCAGTGTGGGCAGCTTCTTCTTGAAGCAATCAGATTTTAATCAGGAGCTCTTCTGTGCTGCAGCCCTGTTTTGCAGTTTGTTGGTCCATCACTTAATACAAAAGTACTTGAGCAGCATTTATCAGAACTCACCGTTGAATAATTCAGCTTTTGTTACCAACTGCCTGTAGGACTGCTCAGTTTGCTTTGTTTCCTGTTAGGTTTGCTCCTTAGTGCATTCTGTTTCGTTGTGCTTCAGCTATTCAGCTGTTACCAAACGCGTTGCCGGTTTGTGATGACTTCCTTTAGCATAAGCAGTAAATATGTCCTGGTTAGCCAGGTGATTGTTGTTTACGCTGGCTCCCTGCAACTGCAGTTTCTTGTAGTAAAAGTTTACTTATCACCTTTACTAGTCAGCCTGCCTACTGGGTCTCGGTGTGTGTTTGGATTCACTGATCCGCTGGTTGTGGCATGAGGCTCTTTATTGTTTATTTTCAATGTCTGTATAATTTGTTCAATGACAATATTGACCAAAAAGACTAGTGTCATATCAGTATAAATAGTAAATGACTTTAGCTGATTGAGTTTAGCCATGCAAGCAGCATGACTCTGGGATAATAATTAAGGATCGCTCCATCACTTTATATTGAATTAAAACATTTTTGACCTGTTGTGAAATTCCGGACAGACATTGTCTTCAATAGATTCATTGTGTAGCATACAGCAAAGCCATACTGTTGTGATGGACGCAGTAAGTGGTTTAGCACTGTGTTGCTAAGGCTTGCAAGGGCTTCCTTGAAGGAGATGTTGCTGTAAGCTGCCCACGTCGTAGGCACTAATGAACCCCACACCATCAAAGATACAGGCTTTTGAACTGTCCACTGGTAACAAGCTAGATGGTTTCTCTATTCTTTAGTTCCCAGGACACGGCATCCATTGCGTCCAAAAAGACGTGTGACTTTTATTTCATCTGACCACAGAACAGTTTTCCATTTTGTCTCAGACCATTTTAGATGAGCTTTGGTCCAGAGAAGACAGTGACGTTCCTGGATGGTGTTCATATCGGTCTTCTTTGCATGAAACAGCTTTAACGTGCACTTGTGGACTTCACGGTGAACTGTGTTCGCAGACAGTGGTTTCTGGAAGTGTTCCTGAGCCCACGCGGTGATGTCCAGCAGACACCCGTGTCTGGTTTTAATGCAGTGCTGCCCAAAGGCCTGAATGTCACGTGCACTGAGTTTTGACCTTCAGCCTTGTCCCTTACAGATAAGACACTCCTCCTGATTCTTAGAATCCTTTGATGATATTATATTCTGTAGATGGTGGCAGCATTTTTTTGAAATTGTTCCAGAATTTTTAGACACAGTTTAGTCGCAGATTAAGGAAACCTCCACCCATCTTTATATCTGAGTGCTTCTTTATATCCAGTCATGTTACTGACATGTTGCCAAAAAAACAAAACATTTGATTTGTGCCTATTTTTTTTTTTTTTTTACAATGTTTTGTTGCCCCTGCTCCACCTTTTATAAATGTGTTCCTGCCATCAAAGTCAAAATGAGCGAATGCTTTTGCTAAGATGACCCAGTTTCAATGTCTGATATGCTCCTTATGATCTACTGGGGATAAAATATGGGTTTATGAGATTTGAAAATCATTTTCTGTTTACGTGTTATTACGTGTAATTGTGGTTATAGTTCACAGTTCTTTAAAGCACCAGATGTCCTTCTGGCATGGACACAAAACCACTTAAGTGAATACGTTCAGTTACATTTAGTTTAATGGCTCTTTTCTTTACCTCAGGGGACACAAAGAGTTACTAAAACTTGGAGTAATCAGTAATGATTACTCTTTTGAGTGTCTGGCTCAGAGTTTACCAGAAGCAACTTCATGAAGATAAAGGAAACGATGACTTAACAGAAGTCAGTTCTATTGTCACAGTCATTACCTACAACATAGTAAGGGATGCAAAGTCAACTATCAGGCCATCCCTCATTATTTATGTATTTGTTCTTCATTAACTTAATCAATACCTAATCAATACTAAAATATTCAGTGTCATGTCCTGAGAAAGAATTAATGAACTGCTCACAAGACCAATCAGGATGATAAATCTTCTCATTAATGTGAGCTGTTTTCATATTGGCAGCCAGTGGATGTTACATATAGAGCGATGGCCTTGCAGGCAGAATAGACTCTGAAACAGGTTAAATACACAAAATATACATATATGTAAGATTTTGGATGCCAGTTTCACCTTTGACGGGTGGGTTTTTACCTCTGTAAATGAACATGAGCGTCTCCCACAGGCACATACACAGGAGGGGGTCCTTCACCACCAGACGAGTGAGGCGCCCCGCCAGGTGTCCGTCTGCCCGGGGCATGTCATCAATAATGCCCCCATCCCAGGTGGAGAGCAGAGAATGGGGACCTCCTTCCCGCTCTCTGCAAACACATCGGGACTGCGGACGTTCCCTGCAAGGCCAGAGATGAACAAAGTTTGCCAAAATAGCTGAGCTCCTCGTGACTGTGGGTTTTGGGGATAATAACTTCTTATTAAGCACCATCCTGTGAACAACTAAACCTCTTTTCTACCTGGTCTTGGGCCCCAGGAGCAGCTGCCTGAAGTACGGACTGACGGCACACAGCACAGCCGCGTGCGCCCACCCGAGTTCTTTCCCAGAATCCCCCGCGTAGAAAGCCACGTCGGCAAACTGCATGCCGCGCTCCAACAACCACTGCATGTCCTGGGAGAAGCTGGACTCCTCCACTCGGATAGGGGGAAGGCGAGCTGAAAGGACAGACGAAGAGGTTGCAATGTGGATTAAGAAAAGAAACAGGAATGTAGGATGAGCTGTTAATTAACGAGTGCAGCTGGAAGTCAGAATCTGCTGAATGTGTTCTCTCCAGGTGAGCTGTAGCGGGGATAATCTTTTCTATTTCAGCTACAGATCCATCCTGTCCTGTTTGGTGCGGACAAGGTGATACTGGCAAAGAACAGTTACGTGACATCTTTTAGGCAAAAGAGAAACAACGACAGAAGCTATTCTGTGTCCTTTCCTGCTATTCAAGTGGGGAAAAAATGCTCTCAGATGCGTCTGTCTTTTCACTAATGACAATCCTGACGAGACGCTGCTACAGTGGATTTTCATCTGCTGAAGTGAGACAGAAACTGTCAGATAGTTCCGGTCTGCAGAAGATTTGTCACTGACTTTATGTAACCTTTTGGGACGGATGTGGAAAGTGAACCATTAATAGTTAGGTTTTAGATTAAAAAAACAAACAAAACAATAATAATAATTCAAAGCACACCCAAAAGCTTTTCTTAAATATAATTAAGGTTTGCAGGACCTGAACAGTCAGTAATGTCAAATAAATGATTTGCAGCAAGTTTAACAGTGACAGTGGTGAAATATAAACATTTAGCCATGAAATCTGTGCTGTTCCTGAAACAGTGCACGTCATATTTGATTTAAGCTGCAGTGTAAGCTGAGGCAGTGCTGGACAAACACCAATAAATTTAACCGGCACTTCCTGACAGTTGAAGTCTGAGCTTTTAGTCGGTAAATAAGGTTTAGAATTGAACAGAAAACGAAGCAAAGCTTTAAAATTCAGCATGACCAACACAACTGAGCGCTATTCTCAATTAAACAATCAGGCCAGAAGCAATGTTCACTCTCTGTGATTATGAATTCAACACAAAAATGACATTCTGTTTGTAGCAGCATGTTAATGACGGCAGTTGTTGTCAGATTTAGTCAGAATCCAGTTAAAAGAGACAACAAAGACCAAGTGGCAGAAATACAACTGTCAATTGCTCCATTTTGGCCTAATTTAGCCACTTTTGATTTTGCATGTTAACTTTTCCTCTCGCTGTTGATGCTGCTGAGTTTTTCTGAACTCAGTTGCCTCGTGGCAGTTTGATTAAGTCTCCAATAAATCTGAACGTCAATATGTCTCCTGCTAGGACCGAAAAACTTTCAGTAAGCAATTTTTCTTTTACAAGTTAATTTGAAATTTAACATGAACCTAAAGGCATATATTACATCTTAAATAACTGTTTATAACTGTAATTTATGAAGTGCATCACATTCAGCCAAACGGAAACTGAGTCTTATTGCGTGTGAGATGTTTTCTGTCTGTATTGGAAGTACGTTAGTCTTTATGGTACTATGATTTGTTTAGTTTTGGGGATGTTTTTTTCTTGGAAGTTGAACAACATCAAACAGACTGCTTATCAAAATCAATCTTTTGTTTAATTCAAATGGTTTTACATTTAAAGTAGTGTTGATTAAAAAAATCACTATATTTGTTGTACTAATAATTACCACACTATTGTAGTTAAAATCCATCCAGTCATCCAGCTATTTATTATCTATCATGAGGATCTGCTGGAGCGTAACGTAGCTCAGTTTAGGAGGAAAGAGGAGAGATCAATTGTTTCTCCTTCTTCTCTTCTTCTTTTTTTTTACAGACAATTACATGCAACTATTTCTGAAATATATCTATACGCATTTTACTAATATGCAACAAAGTAAATGAAAAAAGGAGAAAATGTGCTGCAGCAAGCACTCTGCATTCGTAAAATATCAAACTTTAATAGTTTGAGACCAAGAGTAGAGAGAGATCATTTTGGATCCCACCTAAGTCAGTTTTTCTGTTAAATGGATTCAAATGTCTGGGGGAAGAAAAAGGGAGGATGCTAGCTTGTTTTTTTAGACTCTTTTCTTATTCCAGGTTAAAGAAAGGGGATATCGATCTCCAGCGCTTTTTATGGCTCTGTAAGCTCAGTGGGTTACAACAGTCTCTGAATGCTCTCTAAACATACCTAAAGAATAAACAAACTATATTTAATTGATGACATTAAGTAAACTTGCAAATAAAGCTCCATTGAAAGAAGATTTACCAAACAGTTAAAGATCGGTCTCACAGAAATCAGCAAGATATGAAAACAAGCCAGTTCGAATGAAGCTTCATTAATCACTCATTAAATGCCGTGTTTTCCTCTGACCTGGTTGTTCTAAGAACGGAGGACGCAGTTCATTCACTTTATTTCCTCTCCTCTTCTCTGGCCTCTCTTTGGCTTTGTGTTTCAGACACTGAATCATGAAGTACTCTAGCTGAACAAAACAGACATACTCACATTAGGTCAAATGTAATGACACGACAAATGAACAAAATATTCAGCATCTCCCTTATAACTTAAAACTTGATCCTTTCCAACCTAAGTTGCTTCATCACTTACCACGCTGCCAAAGTAGCGACCAACAAAGACATGATTGAGAGAGGGCAACTCCAGATAGGTAGCACCCAGGTCCCTGGACAACTGCAGACCTTCATTATGAGGCACACAGCTGCTCCAGTCAGATGCACACAATGGACATGTACAAGGAGGGCCTTCATCTGAACACAAAAGAGAAGTAATGCAATGTGTGTGCACCACATACACTCTAAGAAGCAGCTCATGAGGTCTTGACCTTTTTTTTTTTTTTTTAGAAAATATGAAACTAATTGGAATTAGACCGCAAATATAGTCTAAATGACTTGATGAACTGCACCGGAGCAGAACAAAGGTGAACAAGGGGCTAAAATACCACTGAACATGAATAATAAACATAAAGAAGACAGAAGTGGAACAAAATCTTTACACTGCACTGCACAGACCCCAATTATCATAATATGTTAATATGTCTTGAGAGGTCCCTGGTCCCATATAGCACGCTGCTGTTTTGTTGCTATAATAGATCAACTATTAACTTTAAAAAAAGGCACACTAACTGATGCTCCAGAGGGAGAAAAAGCCTACAAAAACTCTATAAAATGTCTACAAAGTATCATACAAGAGCATATGAAATACTACAACGTAATTTTGTTGCTCAAGCTCAAACATTAGTCCATGGCTACATGCCTTTTATGTGTGTAAATCTCAATTACTTCTTTTTTTCTCTCACTCTCTCTCTCTCATGTACATTAGGTTGACAGTTGTAGGCAGTAGTGTCTCTAAAATGAGAAATCGTTCTGTGGTGCTTCTGGACTGCAGCTTCTTCTTGACTAAGTTAATCTAAATGGCTAAAATCTGCAGTGGCACGTGCACTTGGACGAGCTGCACCGTGGCACGAATGTACAGGGACCACAGAGGCAGAATCAGACAGAAAATGAAAAGCATTGTCTTGATGGAGGAGAAAAGAGCACAAAAAGACTGCACAGAGGAGGGGAGAGAAAGGCAGAGTGAGCAGGATAGAGAGCCATGTGCTGAGGCATTTGATAAATCATACTGCTGTTAACCTACAGGCCTGACACATAGATGAATCTAGGAGGAGTCTGTGTGTCTGTGAGTGAGGGGTAAAAGAGGTGGAAGGAAGAAGTAGCGAGTATGAGCCTCTGACAGGCAATGACTTGGCATATCAGTGGCATATTTGTGCATAAGTGTGCCCTTGGATAAACTGGCCTTTGCCCCTCTGTCCAGAGACCGTTTAATGTCTGCATCAATTCACGTATGGCAGCGCTCTTTGCCACAGCGGCGCCTGAGGTGGTCTAAAGTTAAGCAGCAGGAAGCGCTCAGAGCTCAGCCATCATTCTGCAGTCATGAGGGGATACTCACAGCAGCCACAGACAACAACACAAAGGCGCTCACTCCTTCCTCTACTCTTCTCTTTCTCCAGCAAAGACCAACACTGTGATCACTCTGCACCAGCACTCTGACAGGATCTCAAAAGTATGTTGAGCAGATGAGCTAAAAATACAACTTTGTGTGTTTGATGTGCTTGTTTACAGAATAGGAATTCAACAAGGGTCAGCATGTCTGCCAGAAAAAATGACACACAGACTCGCTGAGGTGTCCAAATAGTCCCAGTGTACCAATTTGCCGCCACTGAGGTTGTGATAAAATGCTCAGACTTTGTCACAATAGTGGACTCACTGCTTTTCTGCTGCACCTTTGAGTCACAGCTGTGAATTTCTTTGGTAGCTACAGTACTTGCAATGTTTCAAAAACACAACTAGGTGGTTTCTTCAGGGAGCTGACAGCCTGAAGGCATGAAGGGGGAATTTCAACAAAAGGCTCTTCCTCATTGTTGGGAGGACATGCTAGAGGATGCAAGACATCAAGAACATCTAAGTGTCCTAAAACTAAAAGCAACAACTGAGGTGGAAGATGAGCCTAAAACACAAAGATATCAAGCATAGCGGTTTAAAGATTAAGGCACTTTCTACTTTTCATTTACTCCACCGGAGTTGGCAAAACTAAACTCAGTCCAGCACAGAACAAAGGTTAGAGTGCTCACCATTCAGGCGTGCTCCAACAGCAACAAGGATGACAGGCACACCCCAGTGTCTCAGGAGAGGGCGGAGCCTTGGGGCATAGCCATTCCTGACCTGCTGGAAGGCCAGCTTGTCTGTGACCGAATATTTAATGACAAGAATGTCTGCCTGCTCAAGAACTTTCCGTACACTGGCCCAGTCACTGTCCAACAAGTCCTGCAAAAGCAAAAATAGGAGAACAAGAAAAAACAAAACAAGGGGTGGTCAGAGAAGTGCAGATGCGTGAGAAAAGCAGCAACACAGAGCCATCTGAGCTCTTTGCACATTCAACCTGTACCATAAATTCTAGCTTAGATAACACTAACCCTTCCCCTCCTAAGTCTTAATGCCTCATTGTAGTTAGCTCTTGGGACTTTACCCCCGAGGACCCATGTGAAGCTAACTGTTCCTAAACCAACCTGATTCAACTCATTAGGCAGGAAGAAAAAAACGCACATGCACACTCACATTTAATCCTCTGAGCAGTTTGAATAAAAACTGACAAAGAGACGTAGAATTTAACTGTCAGAGATTCCCAGCAACACCCCTGACATGGATCGACAGCAGTATAATAGGGCATGTACAGTGCTCTTACAAAATCATAACAGTGCTTTCGTTTCTAATTCATGTGCTATTTAGAACAAAGGCTCTTTCATCTTGGTTTTTTGTGCATTGCATGTTAAAAGGGAGTCCTCTAAGTATAGAGATGTTTTTACAAAGCCTGCAATCAGTGTTGGAAGACCTTGGTATTTGAAATTCTATACTGCCAGTCTTCTGGGAAGCAAAAGCAGAAAACAGCATGTGAAGTGAAGTGACATGCACTGTCTCTCACAATGACAATGCTCTAAAAAAAATAGAATTACACCACTTTTCTGTGAGATGTGTTGCATGCCTGGCATTTAGCCTTCTTCCTCAAGTATGATTTGTTTTGGGGTTGTTGTTTTTTTCCCCCAGAAAGCTGACTGAAGATTTTTGTCAAAGTGCATGTGAGAACAATATGCACCGCCTTCACACTCAAACACACCACCAGTCTTCTTACCCAGCTGGGGCAATCCCGAACCACTACGGTGACATCTCCAAAGACACGTGAGGTGTACTCCATAAAGGCCGGATTGTGATGGCTGCCCTCTTGGTCGCAAGGTCCCACCAGTGCCCCGTGACCCAAGTAGCTCCACAGCAGGCCTCCCTGGAGCTGCCCCTGGCTCATGATCTCTTCCCCGGGCCCGACTCCTCCGGGACACTCGCTGCCCAGAGCCACGATGTGGATGGACCTGCAAGGCAGACAACTCCTAGTTGAGATGGACCCTGTCAGCCTATTATTCATGTCTAGCACGGCATCAGTGCATCACTACCGAGTCTCTGAAAATGACAAAGAGGAAGCTCTCCATCACCAGAACCTAAGTGATGGTGAATCACATTAGAGTCGGATCAGTGTTTTCGGCTGTTCTGTTTCTGCTTACAGCATGCAGGGATCCGTTAAACGGGAGGAGGGGGTGGGGGGTGCTTTAAAGGGTAAATGAGCAGGAGTGTTTTTTAATGAGTTGCAGCTTCAGAGAGGAACTTACATTGTGGGCACCGCTGTGTTGCTCTACGCTATTGAGACCGTTTCTCTCACGCCAGTCTGCAGTCAAGAGCTCGACGCTTTTCCGCAATGAGCCGCGGCTCCGCTCCGCCGTTAATCCCTCTCATCGGCGACTGTCCCCCCCGGGAGCCCGGCTGCGGGAGAGTTCAACAGTCACTCGCATTTCCCTCCGCGTTGTTATTCATTCATGAAAAAAGGAAGGAAGGGGTTGAAGGGGGAGCTCGGTACCGTCCCGAACCGAACGGCAGAAACGCACCGGGACAGCCCAACCGGCGGAGCCGCAGAGTGGGTAAACAGCAGCGCCCATGGGCGGCCAAATGCGCCAACAGACAAACAAGTTGTCAGTGTTAAAGGCTAAAGACGAGGGGAGGAGAGGAGAGGAGAGGAGAGGAGGGGAGGGGGGCGGCCGCGAGACTCGGTGTCCCGACTGTGTGAATGACGTCGGCGGATAAAAGCGAAGTCTCCCTGGTGAAGAACAACCGCTGAGAAAGACCAGGAGCGGCGAGCTGGACCGTGAGGGGTCGCGCCTGACTCAGCAGCACGCGCGCTGGCGGATGCGCGAGAGCAGCACGCGCGAGCGCACGCAGAAACTCTTCACCAACACAACGCTGAGCAGCTTGCGTGTAGGAATGACAAGAGTACCAGGGGTGCCAAACTCACTTCCACCGAGGGCCACATCAGCATTACGGTGGCCCCCAAAGGCCCAGCCGTGACTGGAAGACTGTTTAAATGTAACGACTCCGGAACACAGGGGAGTCCAACTCCTGGATCACACCATCACCATGGTTACTGTTAAAGGGCCAGCAGCTGGTTACTGTCAACCAGCTGTCAGAGTTCCCGCTAGTTCCTGGTCATGAAATTTAAAAAGAAGAAGTTTGTTAATTTCATAAAATTCATAACTTTAATCATAAAATGGAGGCTTTTGTGCTAAAATCACATTTTTTTCTTGTATAACACAATTTTTTTTAAAGAAATTAGTAAAATAAAATAAAATAAAATAGAAGATTTGCAAAGTAACAGATTTTTTCGTAATAATGTGAATTTAATTTTGGAAAATGGCCTTTTCTTTTGCAATATTTTTTAAAAAGTGAATTTTTGTCATAAAACCTAAAATATCCCAAAACTCACAACTTTTATTATAGAATTGTGGCTTTTTTTGTTACTAAAGTCACAAACCTTTCTTGTATGATCACGAGGCTATTAAAAAAACAACAACATTTTCATAACAAATTGAATTTTGTTATGAAATGTCTTTTTTTTTTTTGTTTTAAATATAACACCTTTGAAAAAAATGATTTTTTTGCCATAAATTAAAAAAACACAATATATAATAGCATTTTCGTATTTAGTCAATGTTTTTAAAATAAAAGAAATAAAATCCCATATAATTCATGACTTTTGTAGAATTGTATGTTTTGTCTGGACTATTGAACTTAATATTGCAATTTTTTTGTTGTAAAATATTGACTTCTGTAAAACTTCAGGTATCAATGTATGCTATGAAGGAGCACACAGTTTTATTTTAAGACAATAATACACCCTTCAAGATCTCACAGGGACCACATGCAGTGATGTGGTGGCCCGCGGGCCCTGAGTTTGGACATATGTGGTGTAGCAGATGAGACAAATAAAGAGGAAAAAGATGGTTGAAATAGGAAGTCTAAATGTTTGAAGAAAGGGAAGAAAAACAATTACTTGTGTCATAAGATCCTCATTCAGTCTGTGTAGTAACATGGTTAAGGATTGTTTTTGTTTGCCATCTTTCCATCAGCATGAATTCCAGATTTTGACTGCTATGAAAACAAGAATATCTCATAACATTTATCCGTTGAAAAGCATAAATTGCTCTTGGCAGGAAGAGAAGAACCATCAGCACAAACATCATTCAGCAAATTATAATTTTTTCTTAAAAAAGTTAGGGATTAGATGGATGTTTCCTCCTCTGGTCCCAGCAGGCTACTTCTGATTAGCAAAGTGGACACAGATGGATCAGTCTCACCTGATGCTGTTCCCTGATCCACTGGCTCCCACTGCCCGGCTTAGGCCAGGCATCCATCCAGCCAAACCTGCTTCCCCCTCACCCTACAAGCAGAAGAGGAAGTCAGCCACAGCTGTAAAGTCAGATTCATCTTTCATGCTGTGGAGCGGTGATCCTGTCCTCTTTGCCTGCAGTAACTGGAGGAAGGCATTGCTCAGAAGTCTGCAAAGTCCCAGAAGAGTGTGAGTTCTGCCCTCTTACACTACATATTCTGCAGAACTTGGGTAGACCCCCGTTACAAAGGTGATGGACTTTATAAAAGATGATGTTCATATTTCTGTCAGATGTTCCATCAATGGCCTATATGTATTACTCCTCAATATTACTGCCGTTGTTGAGATGATTAACGATGGCTGAGGTTGAGGTGATTTCTAGTATGTCAGTGATGGAGCTGCCCTCATGGCCTAAATACAGATAACTGAAGGAATGTATTGATGTATGGTGGATGCACAGTGATGAGGGTAATAGGCCTCTGCCACAGAAGGTCCATTCATGTCTTGTTTAACAGTGGTTTGCCCAGCCCACGTGACAGGTCACCTGGCTGAGTAGTGAGCCCATGCATGGAGGCTATGGTCCCTCTGAAGCAGTAGGTTTGACTCCCAGCCTGTAACCCTCTGCTGCATGTCTTCTCCCTCCCTCTCAGCCCACATTCCTGTCTGTTCACTTTCAATAAAGGCCTTTAGAGCCACAGAATTAAGAGAAAAGACAAAAGAAGAAGAATGCTATTTAATAAAAGACAATGGTGTTCCTGTTTTTTTCTTTTTTTGATTATTTTTTGGGTGATGAAGGTTTCATTTTCAGTAGAGCATTCATACAGTAGAGAGTGTTTTCGTGACAGGTCGGACCCCTTAGTGTCTCCTCACAACTACCTATATGAAAGGTATAATTTCTCCAGTGGTGGTTTCTTTTACTTTTTACTTTGACGGGGTCTTTTTTTTCTTCTTTTTCTTTCAATTGAATTTGATAAATAAAGAATACATACAAGTCAGTATAATATGTGCAAATCTCTATCAGAGAAACCTGAATGAAATGCACTAAAAAGCTGAAATGAAATTGATACTGGAGGGTTTAATGTTGTTTTTTAGGCTACATATATACATATACTGTATGATGCAGCTTTGACAGCTTCAGAATTTTAACTTAACTGTAACTTTAAGTTTGAGGCTTTTCTATGTAATCTGAAATATAACATTCTGAAGAATGACACTGCAAAATGCTTAAATTGGTTTTGATCAAGTTTTTCTTTGTTGTTTTTTGTTTTTTTTAGAAGACTTGTAGGTCATGTGTGAAGTTGTTCCTCTTGGACAAACTCCAGAACTTTCTGAATAATATTTTTTTTTAAATGCTTGAAACATGGAGATTTGATCAGAGGCTCTTGCATCACTCACAGCTGCATAATTCAACACACAGCATGACAAGGCATTGAGTTTGAATTTCCTGCAGGTCCATTCCTGTCACACAACATTGCTGTGCCTCTGCTAGCCCTGCTTAGCAAATTCCTCACAAATTCCTCACAAATTCTGTTCTTATCTTGACAAATAGCCCTGACCTGAACTATTACAAATGACCACTTGCAGAAAACGACCCCCTGCTTTGTGTCAGGATTCCCAATTTGACATCATAATCTTATTTAATGTTTAATAATACACTGCAAAGTTGTACATGCATGCTTTGTATTGACATTTGCAGGAATAATAGGTAAATTATTTAGGTTAGGTAGGTTACCTGTAGTTGAAACTATTAAATAACTTACAAACATACATAAATGCCAATCCTTTAGTTATACAAAATAATCTATCCAACACACTAAAACCAGACTTGACTCCCCCCATGAGGTACAGGAACTTGGTACAGCTTGACTGGCTACTTCCTGTATTGAAGATTTCTGGTCCCATGAGCACATCTCTTACTTGGGCCCGATAGTTTGCAGCAGCAGCAGCACTCTCAAATAAATAATGATGAGAACACACTTTTTTCACCGGCATTTCTTGATTGTATTTACGCGTCCCAAAGGCCAGTTTTCAGACAGCGCTGGGAGTTTGCTGTAAGCCAGCAACAGAAACCGAAGACCAGCATCATTCACACATCAGAACATTATGGCCCATAGGCTCTGCGTTCTGAGCCTGAGGCATTCACTGTTCTTGGGCCAGGCCACAGTTTAAGCTCTTTTTTTTTTTTGTGAACCAGAGAAATACACTATAATCTGAATGCTACGCATGGCTTGACTCTACATCACATGCACCAAACTCAAGGCCCATGGGCCAAATCCGGCCCACCAATTCATTTTATGTGGCCCATGAGAGCACGTGCAAAAACAAGCTTTCAGTGCAACTGCCTGATTTGGCTCAAGCATCAGAAAGTGGACAAAATGAGATGTGGAGAGAGCCAGGAGACCAAAAGTCACAATTTAGAAAATGTTTGTAAAAGATTTCACAACAAAAAGTTAGTAAGTTTTGTCAAAACTTGTGATTTTTGTAAAAAAAAACAAAAACGAAAACAAGGGTTGGTGATTTTAGGACAAAAAGGATTTTAGGACAAAAAGCTGGAATTATATAAAATCTGCAATGTCATGACTTCTAATTTTACATCAAAATGTTTCATAAAGTTGACCAAAATAAGACATTTGTGATAATACAATGAAAAGTCTTGGTTATTTGGAAAAAAAAGTCTCAATCTTCCAGAATTTGAAATTAGCTTTTATTTTTTTGCAAAACAAAGTTAACATTTCTTTTTAATTTGTGATTTTGAGAAAATAAATGTGATTCTATTAGAAAATTCTCGATTTTATAAAGGTTGCTATTTTTTCTCAGTGTAAGATTTTATGACAAAAATGTGCATTTTTATTTAAAAAAGATGATATATTGTGAAATTCACCATTTTATAACAAAACTGACTTTTTATGAAAAAGTCAAATTTCAGAAAACATTAGTTGGTTGAGAATGTAAAAAAATAACTGTCCCTTTAATGGTAACCATGGTGATGATCTGGCCTGGGATGAAATAGAGTTTGACGCCTCTGTTATACATGAACAAAAAGTACAAAACCACTTTCTGCTTCATTGTATATATAAAATAAACTGACATTCATTCTTATTCAGTTTTCTTTCGCACACACACACACACACACACACACCCTCATTAATGATATAGTTGCATCAGATTATCTGAACTATCCCAACTTATTGTACTTTGCAAAATTTAACTTTTGTTCCCTCGGTTGGACAGTTTTTCATGTAGCTGACTGGATGAAAACTGGAATCTATGCAGCCTGCAGCATCCTGTTCATGATTATAAATATAAGAAAAAAAAGCAGGATCTTTTTATTTTTTACACAGCTAACATTCCATCTCAGGACCTTAATGATCAGTATAAGTGTTATAACATATTGATTCTTTCACTGAATGCATAACAAATGAGAGGAAAATGCAGTGAATATGACTGAGCACACAGCTGACTGCATTATTCCACCTTCATTATTAAAGGACAGAGAAACAAATCAAAATACATCCAAATAAAAGTTTATTGAGCAAAGTAGATAATGGTTAAAAAATAAAGAAAAGAAAAGGAACAGTTATGTGTAACCAAACTTGAAGAATCTATATGAACCCTGCTATTTCAATTTCTAAATATGCCATTAAAAACAAGACCAATTTCATGCCCGTTTCAGAGTTCATGTCATTAAAAATTCATCACAGTTGGGTGCAGGAGACAGACAAAGAGAGTAGACAACAGAAACTAATGAGATGCAGTCTTCATTCGTCATTTTCTGTAATGGATGTGTCATTTTCAGCAGCCTCAGCTTTGGCTCTTTCCACCTTGCCTTTTTCTCCTTGATAGTAGTCTGACTCAATCCAGCCTGGAGTCTCTGAGAGCTTGATAAAGACGTCCCCGTTGGTCTCGATCACTGTGTGGGTCCTCTGCTTCACACCCTTCGAGTACCATCTGGGCACAGGTGGCTTTTTTGTGGGGTCTGTGCCCTTGTATAAACCCTCACCTTCAGCTAATGAGATCTTGTACTTGTGCTTTGGACAAATTATGCACATCTTGCCATTAATTTCCTGCATTTGATTATGTACATGTTGGTGGAAAGGAAAAAAAAGGGTAAAACAGTGTTAGGTAGGATAGTTCTCATATGTATATATAAATACACATTTAAATATATATATATGATAGATAGATATTATATATTATATATATATATATATATATAGATAGATAGATAGATAGATAGATAGATAGATAGATAGATAGATAGATAGATAGAT
>JBAMYA010000020.1:9771187-9792264 GCA_037176975.1 Arrhamphus sclerolepis
GAGAACAGAAACGCGAAAAGAAAAGATGTGCGTGCACACACACACACACACACACACACACACACACACACACACACACGTACACGCACACACACACACACACACACACACAATAGGTAACAGGCAACCAGTGTCATGTTCACTCAAGTTCAAATGTGTATCTGTGATTAATTCTGATTTTATTACTGTCAATGAAAAGACTGAATAAAAATGATGCTCAGTTCTCACAAAACTGCAGTGAAAGTTGGAGTCAGGAAAAAAAAGAAAAAAAAAAAAGAGAACATTTTCACATCTATCAGAATATAATGTGAAAACTGTCCTGAGGACCAAGTCACTACGTAAGAATTTAGATTTTATTTGTTTGGCTCATTGCTTACCAAGAAAGAAAAAGCTCAAATGCACTCTAGTCAAATCTGACAGCCACGCTCAGAGGTAAGTGACAGCTGTGGACTGGACAGTCTGGACAGCAGGAACACTCCTGATGCCCTAATGACGCTCAAGCGCTCCAGAAAGTAAGAAAATGACGTGAAAGGGAGGAGAAGCTTCTGTCTTCGGACCCATAACTGTTTTTGCTCTCTCAGCAAACGTCTGAGACCCTGAGGTTTTAGAGGCAGAGATATGGGCAAGAAACAAACTCTGAAAAGGTCTCGCTCCTGTTTACTCCTAAAACTAAACAAACAAAACAATGCTGCCTCAGGGGATCCACGACAAAGACGCTGTGGTTAAGCAGACTTAACTGAAAGTGTATCCGACGGGGCAGTAATGACAGGGTTTAAGCTAAATGCATCCATGTTGTACAGACAACTGCGAGGACAGAGATGTCCTGCCGTGGGACACGCCGAACGACAGTGACACGAGGAGCTCGTGAGCTCTTCGACTGGCTAATGATCCAAAGGGCCAATTCCAAGTCCATTAGCGACGCTGTTTGAGCCATCTCAGAAAATACAAGAAATAAGCAAGTGAGGACCAAACAAACAGCAACAGGAGAGACACAGCAGACGCACCCAAGCTTTCCTTTAACACAACAAGAAATGGGACATGGACCGGCGACAGTGGGCTTCAACAGACCACCACAAGTACTAATAATGTTTTCATCATTTATCAAGACTAGAACAATTTCTTTACTCAAAAGGTGGTTTGTAGATGAACAATGCATTGTGTACAACTGAAAAAAAAAGTACTGTTGTGAAATGCTGATATACTGAAACATCTCCTGCCACGGCTGGTTGCTTTTATTATTACTCGCTACGCCTGGACGCAATAACTTAAGACTTTGGCATCTGTAGAGCAATTTGGAGCTAAAGATGTGCAAACTGCCATTTGGAAAAAGAAAAACATCTGTGCAACAAGACTTTCGTCATCCAAAGCAGGAACAGACTGACCTCATCTGAATACCAATGCATAGAGTGCACTGAAACCCCGATCAGCATCCAAGATGCACAACCAGCTGGAGCTGACAAAAACTGGTGAAACTGTAGCAGGTACCAAACAACTGTTTACAAATCTAAAAACTTAAATGGCTGGGAGGGGGAAACAGTGGTGGGGAAATTAGCTGCATGAAAATGAAAAAGAAAAAAAAAGGAACTTGTGACGTAAATCTTCAGACTTGGGTTTGTTTTGCTTTATGGGGAGTCAGTAACGTGTCTATATCGCTTCCTGATCAGATCATTTGTGGCTTAAGCAACACAGGCGAGTATGGATCCTCAAACTCTTAAATAGGGGCATTTTAAAAATGTGAAATACAACTTTCAAAATGCAGTTAGGATGCACTCAAGCAGTGTTGAAATAATTAAACCTCTCAAACTCTGCAAAACATTGGACAGATTGCAAGCTGTAATTAAGGCAAATGGTGGAAACACCAAACTCTGATTTTCAGTGAAAAGTTGCTCAACAGCAAATGAGAACCAGCATTTGATCAAACATTTGTATTAGTTTAATAAATGATGAAAAGTTTTTGGCAGTAGACTTTTGACCCCACTGTATGTGCAAACACACACACACATAAGGACAGATATCCTCACACACACATACACGCAGACACAATAAAAAAAATGAAGTAGGGTGGTGGGAGTCGGGGGAAAGAAGTCATTCTCCAGATCATCATGAGTCTTCATTGCCAGAGTCGTCCTGGTTGTCATAACGTCTAGTGGATGTCCCACCTTCCTCCAAGGTGCTGATGCCCCCAGCCTCACCTACTGATTCCATCTCGCTCTCATCTTCCTCTTCATCTTCATCCTCCATGTCGTCATCGTAAAGGTCATCGTAGAGAAGGTCCGAACTGCTGTCCTGAGAGGGAACCCTGGTCTGGACACAGTACTCCGCCAATGTGGTCGGCACTTTGACGCCGTCACGCTCAGCCTCCGCTGCAGTTGAAACCACCTGCTTCCTGTTGGTGAATAAAGAAACCAAGCGTACTCCAAGTAAATCATGAGTTTTTGAGACATAAACCAGCTGCTCCACCTCAGTTATGTCAACACTGAATCTAGTCTATGATTGTCTTTGCAAGCTCTCGCGGGCCAGATAAAATTAAGTGGTGGGCCGGATTTGGCCCACGTGTTTTACATACTGGTTGTACTTGGGGTGTGACAAAATAGTGATTCAAACTGAACCGTCTCGGTTCGTTGTCTTCAGTTCACGGGTGTGCATAGATAAGTTTCCGGAAATTGTGTGCATTTATATTCCACAGACCCACCACTCTGGTATTAAAATGTAGGAGAAGATAGTAATAGTGGTCACACAGAGACAAGTTCCAGAAATAAGGCTTGGGGGGAAGTGGGTGAATCTGGTCTGACTGCATGTGTGTAGCTGTGGACAGCAGTGATGTGTTGTCATCAAACACACTGGCTCGAGCCGATGTTTTTGAATTTAGCTGCCGCTATCGACTTAATGTAGCAGTGACTACCAGAAGAGCCGACTACCGTGGAGCAGAACCGGGTCTCCTTCCTTTCAGTTCACTTCATTACTTTTTATGGAGTTTCTCCATAACCCGCTTTCTTAAACACACCCCAGCCGAGTTTGACCATGCAGCAATTTCTGCTCAGTGTTAATAATTTTCCAGCTCCATCTCTCGGTCTGTGTTCTTTCCTAGGGTCCGTTTCAGAAAGGAGGTCCAACATAATCAGATTTCTACATGACCCACTTTCTGGGTTTGTTTCAGAAAACGTTGCCAGGTCTGTGTGGCTGTTTGTTGTTTATTTATCCAATGGCCAGAAGGGCTAGCAGGCTGGTCTCCGCAAAAACAAACAAACAAACAAAAGAAACACTACGCCCCCTCTTATCCTGGAGGTGAACTGCTTTACAATGCTCTCCATGCAACGGAGAAATCAATCAATCAATCAATCAATCAATCAATGACATTTGTTGATAAACCACATTTAAGAACAACCTCAGCTGACAGTCGATTTTATTTTCATATTTTGCTTTTGAGAATAATTTGACTAAAATGTGTAAATGTTTGGTTTACAAACATTTCGAATAAACAACAAGTGAATTTACGTTTTGCGCTTTTGTTCCCATACTGCACCAAAAAATAAATAAAAATAAATAAAAACGAACCAAAACCTCTAAACTGAAGTACGTACCAAAGTGAGATTTGTGTGTACCGTTACACCCCTGGTTGTATATTTACCTGATAATCTCTGCATACTCCTTATCCTTGCCTTTACTGTCCCTCCATTTGCGAAACATAACGGAGGCATCCACGTTTGCTGGAGAGAAGGTGTTGGGCTCATTGAGCAGGGAGATCACACTAAGCAGGATGGTCCTAATACAAAAAAAGCACAACCCAAAAAGACAAACAGTCACATCCAAGTATCTGATCTGGTTGGTCATATGAAGCCAGAACCTTCTGGAAGTCAATAGGCTTCATTCTGGCTTCACCTCTTACCTCACATGGCTCAGTTACTTGCAACATTAAATACGAACTCAGCACTTTATTGCAACATTTTGCATTCTACTGACATATAAATGCTAAATTTAAGAGCTTTACAAGACTGCCCTGCAGTGATGCCTCCCTTTTTAAATTAAACATACTAACAACTGCTCCAGTGAGAGCAGCAGAACCAGAACTAACAGGACCACATCGTCTGCAAAAAGCAGAGATGCAATCCTGAATCCACCATACCAGACACCTCTGGCCCTTGGCTGAGCGTAGAATCTAATCTGTCCATAAATGTTATAAACAGCCCTGACGGAGTCCACCTACCATGAATCTTTGCTACTGGCATTGCAGAGCAGACCTTCGCTCTGTTTCTATAGAGACCGAATGTAAGTAGCAATGAGCCTGGTATCCCCATGCTCCTGGACTATCGATCCCTCTCTCTTCTCCAGAAACCCTGCATTGACCTCTGACCTTTTTAGAAGCAGACCTCGGATTTTATGAACATGTTGAATAAGACTACAGCGTTTTCTTGCGTCTACTTGCTGACTGAATCCTACGGCATGTCAGGATGTCAACAATGTAGCGTTGCTGATTAACGATCGCCAGCACTGTATGGAACAACTTTCAAATATCGGGATGAAAATAAATCTCCATTCAGCCTGTAATGTGATGGATTTCTGGCAGGTCACTGTGCACGATTTCACGGAGGAGCGGTGGACTCAAAGCTTTAGGATGATTTGCAAAATGTTTGATGGACATGTGAGACAATAACTCCTCTAGCTGTACTAAATTATGTCCAAGTGAGCTAGTTCCTTCAGAAAAGCAAATGTGACTCTTTTTGGTATGCCATGTAGATGCCAAAGAGATGTTTGCAATGCAGTTTGGCGAAATCATCTTTTGAGGAAGTGGCTTGGAAAATACAAGAGATGTTTTTGAGAAACTGAAGCATTTCCTTTGAGTGTAATTTCTATTTTCAGTTTGAGCTTGCGCAATTTGAAGGGAAATGCACATCCTGAAAATGTGCCAGTGAAAATATGTAAAATGAGAATTATATAGATTTTTTTTCAGCCTTCTAAGTATTAGAAGTATCAAAAATAGTTTTCAGACTTTCACTTCTTTTTCTTTTGACAGCTTTGAATTATGGCAAGGATTTAATTCTGTACATGTAAACAGACTTTCACGTGTAACTAAGTTCTCCTTTAATCTGGTACTTTTTTTAAAAATTCTGCTTTCTGTTCTCTTTAACTGTTGCTGGCTGCTAAGATGAATATTCAATAAGACAAATGCCTATTTCAATACAACCTTGTACCTGTTTGTTTGTGTATAGTACTTTGTAGAGGTTGTGTTTGGTGACGTTACCTGACATTCTGGGTGGGGTTCCACCTCTCAGAAGGCAGCTCCCCACTCTGTGGATCATCCACAGGGGGATGCAAGATGGAGATGCAGACGTCCCCATTCTGGAGGGAGACCAAATGACACATCTGTCATAAAAGCATCACAGTTTCCACATTTTCCTCTCAATTACTTATCACTGCCTTTTAATTTGGATTTAAATGCAGAATTTGCATCAAAATAAGATCAATTCAACATAAACAGCAGGGAAAAGAAAATGTAGAAAACATTATGGCTGGAGTCAGAAACCAGGGTGCTCACTTATGAACACGCACTAAACAGGACCTGAAAGTTGTGCATGCTACTTTCCACGCAAACATTGATATCTATTTTAAAAAACAAAAACAAACAAACAAAAAAAAAAACAACTCGATCTTAAAATGTGCATTCAGACATCTTGCAAGCAAAGTTCACAAGTCTGTCAGTGCTCAGTTTGAAATTGGGCCTGGGATTGCCAATGCAACGTTAGTGGGTGTGCAGAGGAGCCAACACTTCATCCAATCAAAAGGGATCTTCCACGAAATAAAAATTTAAAAAAAAGACAAAAAATACATTCACGAGATCAACAACACAACACAACAATGGCTCCTTCAAGCTCTTAGTCCAAAAGAACAAAGGTGGCAAAGGTTAGGGAGGAAAACAAATGTCAGTTGAATCTGCAACAAATGAACAGAACCACATCAACCATACAAAATAAAAAGTAGCGTAAGAAAATTGCTTTAGCCACCACAGCACCGTAGAAACCCTGTAGAGGCCACCCAAGTACCCTGAAACTGAGGGGTTTGTTTGTTTTTTTTATCTGCTAGGTGAAAATATCACATTGGTTTTGGGTTTTTTTTGCAGACACAATCACTTTATCACCACATCATTAAAATTATGTCATTTTCTACCTTCAAACTTCAGAACAACCATAGTGTACTACGGCGATGCTGTGAAGTGCACTGACGTATTGATGTACTGATGTACAGCTCCAAAGCAAAGAAGCTGCACATCTGCCCCACTTCACGGCTGATGTGATGAGGGCACAACATCTCTGCACAATGATGATGGAATCATCGATTTGGCAAGAGAGGAAGGACAAAAAAATGTGGAAACGCTGAACCTCGCAAGAAACTCCAGGCTATGTTCCCATCATTTCAACAAGGCAAAGATCACTCCTGACGGCTGTGTAAACCGTGAGCCTGTCTACGTGGCCTTGGATAACTGGAGGAAGCCACGAGCATGGAGAGCAAATTACCATTAAAACAAAATAGCAATATAAATAAGCAGGTCAAAAGGTCAGAGTGCGCATGCATGAAAATCAGATCCAATCTTCATTACTGTGGGGGGGTGAGGGGTGTCGAAGGGCAATAAAAAGTCTTACGGCAATAATGACCTTCTGAAGTGCTCATTTGTTAAAATGTCCCTTAAAGTTTCAGTTATGTCAGTTATTATGACCCAAGTACAGTCGATTAAGATAAAATCATCACATGAGCTCCTTTTCAAGTCCTTTAGTGATGACGAAATTCAATAGATGATACAACCCCAACACCAAAAACGTCAGGACACTGAGTAAAACAAAACTGAAAACGCATGCAGTGATTTGCAACGCTCATAAATCCATATTTCAACACTGAAATCAGGTTCAGCTTAAGAGTTTAGCTCTGGGTTTAACTCAAAATGTTGTGGTTTAGGTAGTGCAGAGCTAAACTGGAGCTAAGTTAGCCACGCTGCAAACTGACGCTGCACCTGGCCCGCAATATTTAACATGAAAACAAACTCTTTTACCTCATAAATGTTTGGGTGCCACATCTTGGTGAGGAAGCGAAAGGTAGGTGGGGAGTATGGGTAATCTACTGGGAACTTGATGTGAGCCTGGAAGAACACACAGAGGGTGACAGTCAGCACATGACAAAGACAAACCTGCTTCCCTGAGCATTTATTGGGACCTCAGCTCTATAAAAATAAAAATAAAAAATAAAAAGGTGTTTTTAATGTTTAAAAACACTGTTAGTCTTTACAATGAGGAATACACGTTTGTTTGATTTAGCCAAATTAAAAGGATATCTTCACCTTACTGCAGTTTAAAGTTGCATCAAAAAGCAAATTCTCAAATGTTTCTGAAGAGGATGCAAGTTGCTCTGAACTTTAAGGATGAAGAAGCACCTTCAAGCATTAAGTTAATAATAATAAATCCAATAGATAAATAGATTAAATCATCTCAAACTGGTCTAGACAAACTTTGTTTTGGCAAAAAAAAAAAAAAGCTCTCGACTGTCTTGACTGACACGTTTTAAATTACAAAGACACTTCCTGTACACATTCATTTGAATTAAGACACCACAGAACAAATATGCAATCACACATTCAGCTATTGAGTCAAAATGTGAAACAGTTGATGTTATGATACATTACGTATTAGAAAAAAGCCCCATACTTTAGGAAACACTATGAGGTGGTTCATAGAAACATTATATTGACTGTTCCGGTTCTGTGGTTAAACTACAGACCTGTCCAGGGTGTATCCCTGCCTGTTTGAACATAGCCAGGGAGGGCTTCAAAATATTGCACAACTGTCTAGCTGAAAGGGGTGGTATTCCTCGGTGGGTGGGTGTGTAACACCGACCCAGCCCCCACTGAACTCCCTGCCAATCAGATAGGACTATGGTCAGTCCACAGCTCGTCACTACACTGCTACAGGCATGGATCATTAAAACACAAAAAGGTTGTGATACACTGGCAGGAGTTTTAGGTGGAAACAAGTGGAAACATTTCAAATCTTCAAACGTAAGAAAACAGATACATCACCAAACAAAATAAAATCAAAAAATCAAAGTGGCTTTGAAACAATGACAGCTCGAAGTCTCCAATCCAGTGGCTTGTGTCAGGTTCACCGTCTTCTTTCTCAAATCTTTGGAAAGGCAGCAACACTTTGTTCGTTTCTGGGACCTTCCAGCTTTGTCATTGATAAAGGTTTTAGTCTCACAGGCAGATTATCTGGGGTCACAGTGTTGACGTATAACTAACCAATGAGTGTTTTCTACGCAGTCACAATAAAAGTATGTGTACACTTCCAAATAACTTCTGCAGCCACAATCTTTGACAACAACGACAGTTCCAGAAGCACCTACAGTACATCACACATGGTGTCTGTGTGCTTTAATGTTTCACAGAAGATAGTTTGACCTTCCTAGACTTTTCTGCGTCACATGTTTTTTGAGGTGCTAATCAAATATCCTTATTGGATGCATGTCTTAAAGATGTAAAAGCCTTGGTGAAAGTTTCCTGCTTATTTATTTGGTTAAAACTAAAATTACTGTAATACTTGGTCTCACGCACCTCCAAGTGACACTTTTAAACAGTACAGTTCGTTTGAATCACATGACCTTAGCCTCTAGCTCTACTGTTAGGAATCCTGGGGTCATTTTTGATGAAGATTTGTCTTTTAACTTTCATATAAAACAGGTCACAAAGTTATCTTTTCTTGATTTGTGCAATATCAGAAAAATTATAAACTTCCTGTCTGAAGAAGATACAGAAAAAATAGTCCTTGCCTTGTTACTTCTAGTCTGGGTTATTGTCATATATTATTTTCTTGCTGTACAAAGCAGCCTTGTTAAAAACCTTCAACTGGTCCAGAATGCTGCTGCACCAGTACAAACCAGAGCTGAGAACAGAGATCACATCTCTCTAGTTTTGTCACACTGGCTCTTAAATCCAGAATTGAATTAAAAATATTACTTCTTACATAGAAAGCTGTGAATGACAAAGCTCCAATGTATGTGAAAGGCCTCATAGTTCCTTACTGTCCTAGTAGAACACTCCGCTCCCTGAATGCAGGTTTACTTGCTGGTCCAAGAGTCTGTAGGTCTAGAAAGGGTGGAAGAGCCTTCAGCTATCAGGCGCCGCTATTATGGAATCAAATTCAAAGACCATCCTTTTAATAAAGCTTGAAACTCTGTCGTCATCCAACTGAGCATCCTCACCGTCTCTCTGTCTTATCAGAGTTTAAGACGCTCCTGGATCATTTAATAACATTAACACTGTTTATGTTCAGTAATGTTTCTCCCATCTTCTGCAGGTCCCACCACGCTGTTGCTGGCTCTCACTGCAGTTGCTGCTTGGCTCTTCTCTTGTGTTTCATTTGACTGACAGCACAGTAGTGCAGTGGTTAGCACATTCACCTCCCAGCATACAGGTTCAGCTGGTCTTTCAGTGTGGAGTTTCCACATTCTCCCTGCATATGTCCGCATTTCCACCAGGTACCCTGATTTCCTCCCGCAGTCCAAAAATATGCCATTTAGGCTAATTGGTAATACTAAGTCCCACCTAGGACACATACATTAAACTATAATTTAATTTATAGGAGTAATTACAGGAATAATTCAGTCTCATACAAACTGATCTAATAAATGTGTTTGTGTGAGACTGCGATTGTGCCAGTAAAAGGAAAGTGCTTTGCAAAAACACCTTGAGCGATTCCCAGATTAGAAAAGCACTACATAAATACATTTAAGTTGTTGTCTTTTATTGCCACTTGCTGCCAGAACCAGACCAGCTTGAATTTTGTCAGTTTATGGAAGAGATATCCATCTTTCGTATGTGTGTGTAAGTATCTGGCCACAAGGTCTAAACACATAGAATGTAATATTACAAGATGTGCAGACATTGACACAACAGATTATTGAACAAATACCATGTAAACAATTGATAACAGAAACATTTCACTGTGAAGGTAAAGCAAGTTATTACAGTAGACAGGAGGAAGGGGTTCCAAGTTTGCAGAAATATCATATCCTGGTGGCACGTAGCATCACATACATGACCACAAGTTTTAAGGAGCCTCCTGATGTCCTGCAGTTTCTTTCACGTATGGAATAACATGAAAGAGAGGCAGATGAGTCTAATGGTGCGCTCCTCTCCTACTCTTTCTCTGTGATGAGGTGCCATTTATAGTGGTTGCGCGGCTAAAAATAGATATGAGAAGCACAACTGCCATAGAGTGAGAAGGGTCAAGGCTCAGAATAGAGGGACAGGGGCAACTGTATTAAAATCAATAAAATATAGAAGTGCCTGACCAAAATTCTCTGAGAACTAACAGCTGTAAATAATACTCTACTAGTATTACTATTATTACATTGTTCTGAGTCAGAAACAGCAGCCACTTCAAGTACACCATTTGCTTGGCTGCAGACAAGTCCCTGCTTTGCCCTTTTCTGAATAAGCATAATTGAAGGGTTTCTCCCACCTTAAAGTAGCCTCCTTCATACAGGGTATTTGGGGGCCCGAAGATAGCCACTTCCCAGTTGTAGAGGTCGGACTCCTCCACCAGGGTGATGCGGAAGCCCTCCACTGGCTGCTCCTGCAAAGACTTCAGCTCCATCATCAGGGCCTTCTGGGAACTGGGGGTTGCCTGGTGGGCCATGTTAACTGCACTTCTGACCCAAGTTGTCACAGATGAGTCAAGGTGTGGAGAGGCAAGACACAGGATGAGTTTTGTGTGATACTGTCAGGACAGTACTCAGATGACTTTTAACATGAAGTGATTACAAGCTCAACATAAAACAAGCATCCAATAACCTTCTAGCTTTGACTGTACTGTCGGTCCTTGTCGGAAAAGAGGAAAATAAAAATAAAACCCAACCAGAGTAGCAGGCAGCCTGTTGGTCAACTGAACGCTACTCAAACAATTCAATCAAAAAGCACGCTATGTGGCCTGTAGAGCTAGGTTTAGTTTAGAGGCCCAATACGTGGAGAGAACAAAGTTGACAAAAAAAGTGTTTACCTCTGTCTCCTCGCACTGTGATGTGTTTTCGTGTCGTTACAGATGAAAACTGGAGGTTAAATTCATTGGCTTCCCATGCTAACGTTGCTGATGTTTTTAGAAAAACAGGGCAACATGGACAGTTGATTTTCTGCTAAAAAGCCTGTGGCTGGTCCTCGTGTTGTGTTTCCGAAATTCTTTGTGTGCCAGTGTTGACAGTTGGCATGGAGCAAGTATCAGTTAAGTCACGGTCTCCTGTCGATCATTCTTGGGTACAAAAAATGCACTCTGCTGTCCCTGCCATGTCGTCAGGCTGTTGGCTCGGTTTGGACGGGCGCTCAGCTGATCCCTGCTTGTTTATGTTTGTTTATCTGCTCTCCAGCAGTCTCAACTTCTCCACACGTCAGCTAAACAACGACCGAGCAACTTCGTTCAGATGCGGCAGCTTTTCCGCCCGCGACTGTCCCCTGTAGCGCAGTAACGCTGCGAAAGACTGAGGAATCAGAGCCTATGGTCGCAAAACAAAAAAAAGAGCAGCAAGTGATAGGTTTACATTCACGAAGAACAGTGAATTTGATCGATTTTTATTTTCCTCCCATCGATGCTTCCGGCTATCATTGCGCGTGTCTGCGGAACGTAAAGCGCGTACCGCTCTGAGCGTGACGTGCGCGCACTTCACGCTGAACCGCACTTTCTCAGCTCTCATGTATGCGTATATGTGTGTGTATGTCTATATATTTATATATGTGTATATATGTGTGTATATGTGTGTGCGTGTGTATACACATATATGTGTTTGATGCGAAAATGTTAGTAATAATCATAATATTCTATTTAAAATATTGAAAATGTGTTCAAGTCATATCGTCATTTTTTTTAATATTGCGATATACACACACACAGTCATATTTCAGCAGCTGAGCAGTTTTGTGTGTGATTTGAGTTGTTCATGGTAAAAATAGATTTATATTTATTAATCTTTTATTCATTTCTTCGTTTATTCATTTCTTGCTCTCTGAACATTACATTAACAAAGCCATGGGCTCTTTAATTTTTCAAGAAATGAACATGATTGTACAATAACAACAACAAGAATAAGAAGAATATATTTAAACAGTGAAATACAATTGGAAAATAAAGCAGATAAATATCGCCAAGCAAGGACACACAAAACAACAGTAAAGTATAAATGTCTTTCAAGACTTTTTTATTTTAAATTATGATAACTGAGTTTTATTTATTTATATGGGTGGGGTATAATGATGAATCATACTGTTGTCGTTCCCTGACGTCATACGAGTGAGTGACGACAGACAGGAGACCAGTTGAGGGAGCTTGACAAATCAAGATGGCGGCCCACGACGAAGCAGGAAAGAGGTTTCAGTTTAAATAAAAGTGATCCTGACAGCTGTTTTTTCATCCCAGTGTCAGCGCGACCAGACGCCGTTCGTATTCTGAAAGGACGAGAGGGAGCAGATAGTGGTGAGCGGCCTCTGTGCTGGTGTGTCGCCCCAGCTCCATGTGAGGGGCGGTGGCAGCAGAAACATCAGTCTGATCTGATCTACAGCGGAACCTTTCAGCCAGGCCACAGGCAGAGCTTAGCGCATTAGCATCGACTTTTGGCACCCCACCAACACCATCATTACTCGTCTAGATGTTATTGTCAAAGATATATTTCGCTTCACCAGCTACGTTGACGTCAGACTTGACTATCAGACTTCCACCGTGGTTGCTGTCAGACGTCAAGTCGGGAATAGTTCACTATGGGCTAGCGGCTAAGGCTAACAGTGTTTGGGCGAATATACTAAACTTTGCGCCTTCTACGAGGTTTAATGAGCCACGTGTGACTGCTGACTCCCTGGAGCTATTCATTTTAACAAACAACAACAGCAAAGAAAACTACCTTGAGTTGTGAGAAGTGGTAATGGCAGTTAATAGTTTACATTACTACTCGTAAGAGCTAACCCATCACTGTTGTGGACGAGCTGTCTTTTCATCTTGTGATAATCACTATAATCAATAAAAAAGTTACTTATTTCAACTCTACTCTTAAAAGCACGTTCAAGCTGTTTAAAGAGCCGCAGAGAACAACAACTTGTGGTGGAGATGTGTTATGTAACGTTATCCCCTTTATTAGCAACTAACTATACAGTTACTACTAAGTTAAGGTCTTCACGGTTAAAGAATTTCCACACAGAGATCACGAGATGTAATGGTCATGTGTGGTCCGTGGCGAATTGGTGGTACTGATATTTATTTCAAGGAGCAAGCGCACACAAGATGCTGAAAGATGCTCGAGTTTGTGTTCGGTTATGTATGAAGTGCTGGAAAAAAGATAGTTGCGTCTCTGTGAGCAAGAGCAGAGTAATGATCAATGTAATATAAAAGTTTGCCTTTTTGTTTTTACTTGTAAATCAGTTGTCTGAGTGGATTTCTTTATCTGTGCTTACACAAAGATCAAAGTTCTATGCTTTGGTGCTTTGGAAATGCTCACCTTTGATTTGATAACTAGCATTGTTGTATTATGGACAAATACTTGAAGGCAATTAGTAGATGTCATTTGTGATATTTATTTCATTTTCTCTGTCATCTGCTTTAATTAAAACTTTTCAATCGAATCAGTGTAATACAATAAAAACTAGCATTGTAGCAAATAAAATGTTGAACTTTAGACTGGATATTTAGGTCTGTTTGAATGCTTTTTCACCATAGCACACCATAGAATCCGGACTTGTAATTATCAGCTTTCTTTGTCAGCTGGAAAAAACATGACACACTTGCTGTTCTCATGCACTAATTTTTATTTTCCAGAGACTAAATGGCTGCGAGGAAGTCTGGAACAGATGCATACAACAATGGCAAGAGCTTATTTTTGATACTTAACTGTCAGATGACATTTAAAGCTGTGAGCAAAGTGTATTTTCATGGTTTTTATAGTTCTAGAATTTATTCCTCTGATGCATGCTGCTTTTTCTTTGTTTTTTTAAAAACACAGGACCCATCAGCTACCTCGATGATGTTCCCTTCAAGATTAATGATAAATTCCGCTGTCCAGCCAAAGTGGGGTTACCTGTTGGTTTCTGTATGTCAGACTGTGACTCCTTACTTGCTGACACACAGGTTAGTCACAGACAGGGAAGATGTGGATTTCTCATTGGTGTGTTGTTGGGATATCACTCCTCTTTTTTTTATTCTGGGTTTAAAATTGTGCTTCTACCAAGTATGAACACAGTTGTCACTCTGCTTTCTATTTTGCACTGATGCGCTTGTGTTCTTGATACCTCTTTATTCTCAATTAGCCTAATTACTTAAAGTGATGTTGTTTCAGCTATTTCTAAAAGCACAAACTCACTTATTAACAGTCTCTGGTGTGGTTATCTTAGCTTAGGCCAAGATTATGAAGAGAAATTCTTTGCTTAGCATTTTGGTTTTGAAGAGTACAACAGAAAGTTTCCAAAGCCAGTAAGTGACTGTGTCAAATAATCTTAAGATTGTTATATTAATGCACTTATAATTTTTCTTTGTTCCCTCTATGCCCATCACCATCATTGATCCTTTTACCTCATCCTCATCAGTATGACTTTACATTGGAGAGGCGTACTGCATGCTGGGGGATAGAGCTTGCAGAGGCCAGGGCAGCAGAGGCCAGGGCAGAAGAGGCTGCAGCCAAGAAGGATGCAGAGGGACGGGAGTCTATGGCCCATGCCCAGGACATTGATGCTGGTGGAGGGAAGAAACCCCCATCAGCTGCAGAGGATCAGGACCTTCCACCACCAGCGCTGAACCCTGTTCTGGCGGGGCTGAGCCACAATGCCATCCTCACTCCACTGCCTGCCCCCAGCCTTGGCCCCAGAAAAGCCCAACCAAGCACTCCTCAGCCACACAGCCTCAATCTAGCTGACTTTGAACGAGAAGAAGACCCCTTTGACAAACTCGAACTCAAAACTTTGGACGATAAGGAAGAGCTAAGGAGTATCCTACAGAGCCAGCCTCAACCGCAGCCACTTCCCTCTGTGTCCCCACCAGAGGCCTCTCAGCAAGGGCCAGCATCTCGTGGAAATAGCCCCTCTCCACCCAGCACCACCAACAGCCTGTCAGCAAAACCAGGCTTTGCCCACAAACCCAACGGGTTGGTTGCCTTGCTGGATATGGACAGAGTTGGACATTCTGGAAGAGTAGGGTTTGACACAGATGATCGGCCTTGTAACATCCGCTCTCTGACTTTTCCTAAGCTCTCTGATTCTGGTGACCTGGAGCCGGGGAGATACAGTCCACTCCCTGTGTCCATTCCTCTATCCCGACAGAACCTACCCAATGGCAGCCCGCCAACCTTACCAAAAACACAAGTTATTGTTGCACCTGAGCCGCCTAGCCATAACAAGAGTGCAGCACCAAAGCTGGTGAGTGTGAGTGAAAATGCTTTAGTGCGTAAAGCTTGAGTGGGATGTAGCGCATAAGATCAATGAGACGGTAAATAGAAAAATCTCAGGATCTTATGGGTATTCACCCCTTTTATCTTTCACCAGACCAATCCAGGGTCAGGATCTTCTGGTCTGCCATGTGGCGGAGCCCTTCTCAGCATGACACCCAGTGAACGTCAATGTGTAGAGACACTTGTTGGCATGGGCTACTCTTACGAGGGAGTCCTACGGGCCATGCAAAGGCAAGGGCAGAATGTGGAGCAGGTGAGACTCACACCCATTTGCAGAAAATTAAACTTCTAATATATTTAATGTCATGGAAGTTGATAGAGTTGTCTACATATAGTATACCTGAAACAACAGAGTCCTTTCAAAATTTTGCTATGGTTACTTTTACAAGAAGTGGTAAACTAGGGGCTGTAAATGATGAATTTGCTTTGGGAATCATTAATATACTGTGGTAGGCTGATACAGCATAAAGAAAAAAGCTTGAATATAAACCATGAAGAACATTTAATATTGTTCTCACTAGGCAAAGATTAACATTTATTTCTTATCTATCTAAGGTACTTGACTATTTGTTTGTTCATGGTCGTCTGTGTGAGCGAGGCTTCGATGCCACTGCAGTGGAAGAATGTTTAGAGATGTACCAGTGCTCAGAAGAAAAGGTTTGTACCTTTTACCACGAAATATTATTTTGAGTCATAGCAGAATTTTAAAAAATTGTAAATCCTTTGTGTTAGCAATTTTCATATTCATATCCGGCTGTAAAACGATCAGACCATGAAGCATGAAAAGATTATCTAATGCCTTTACATTTTCCTCATCTTTCCCAGGCCTTGCAGTTTCTTGAGCTTATGTCAAGATTTGGTGAAATGGGATTTGAACGAGATGCCATCAAAGAGGTGCTGTTAGTCCACAACAATGATCAGGACAAGGCATTGGAGGATCTGATGGCCCGTGCCACAGCTAGCTGAGCACAGTCAGTCAGCTTTCCAAAGCTGTACCCAGGGCATGCCTCCTGCCACCGCCCGACAGCCCCTTTTCCCTCTGCCCACTTTATCACACCATGCCCTGCCCTTGCCTTGGCTGCGTAAGGCACAGCGAGGAGACTTATTTCTATGCTAAAGGATATTGTGACTTGACAAGGAGAAACTGGAAGATTTGGGCTGTGGCATTTTGATGACATTCTGGTTTTCTTCCACCTGGAAGTATTCATGAGAGCAGAAGAAGCTACAGAAGAGGTTAGAGAAGCAAGTGACGGGCTTTGCGTGCATCAACGAAAGACAAGTGTGGATTTCGGAAACTCAAAAACAACTAAGCTGCCATCTTCCTCTGCTCACTGCAGACCTATACAATGGTGATGGCGTTATGGGGCCTAATGGAGGGTCCCTCAGATTGAACAATCTTAAATTATAAGTAAAACAACAGGTACAGTCACCAGACAGAGCTGACTCTGAGGAAGAGCCCTCTGGGTGGTTGTGCCCTGCGCCTCTTTCTGTTCTACTTTATGCTTTCATTCACTCATGTCTTGGTTTTCTGTTCGTTTTGGGAACTTTTTCATGTCAGTTTAAAAAGTACATTTCTTTGCTTTCTGTTTTAGGAATTGCATAATAGATCTTTACCCACATATATATATGTATGTGTGTGTATATATATATATATATATATATATATACACACACACACACACACATATATGACTCAGAACATAAGAGTACCACTGGCCCATTGTACTCTTTTGCCTGCACTGGAATAGCCTGCTACAGTGGGGAGATCTGGGTAATGTTCCTCTGGGTGGGTGGGGAGGGGAGGGATTTACAAATGACCCCATGACCTATTGTCACTGATGTGTCACATACTGCAGAGGCACACGTTTCACAACTTTCATATTATTTAAAATAATACACTGACACTTTGATTTAAGAATAAAGAGTTTGATTTAATAATGTAACATATGTTAACTTACAAATGTGATGCTATACGTTGTCATGAGCATTTATTTTCAGACTGGAAAAGAGTGAAGGTTGTCTTTGCAGCCGCATCACAGTGCAATAGAGACATTTCGTGTTGTATGACTGTTGACTGGCACTTTGAGCCTCAGATAGTTGCTGGGAGAAAAGAAATAGTCTTCAAGCCTTGCTTTCTTTGCTGGAAATTTGGTTTAAAAAAACAAAAAAAAAGTGTTTAATTCCAGTGATTTCTATAATTCATTGAATTCTGTTATTGGATTTCAAACTGCAATATCTAATCAAACCTGACTTTAGATTGTTGTCTGTTCATTTATTTTGCCCCTCATGTGTCTTGATTTTACTTAGGTTGCCATCTCCACAATCCTAAAACTGAAAAATGAGAATCTCAGACATTTTCCCAGATTTTAGGTGAAGCTGTTTAAAAGCAAGGCAGTGTCCTTTATTTTCATTCTATGTGATAATGGACCTTCTGAAATCAGTTTGTGTAGAAAAAAAGAAAAACATGTCTGCTCATTTGCACCAGAGGCAAAGATGGATGTAATTCCATGAGCTGTGCAGTTTAAAAGGAGACTGTGTTTGGCATTGTAAGAGATCATAGGCTATAATTTATCAAGATGTGACTGGCACTTTGCCTGGGACAGGTCCAAGACTTCTTACTTCTTCAAATAAAAGTGGAACTTGTTTAACCATCAACTTGTTTGAGAACAAAGTAGTTGGTTTGCGTTCAACTGCCAATATAGATATTGTTTTATATACTGGATGGAACGTTAAAGGTCTGCAAAATTTTAAAATGGCATTAAAACAAGAAAGATTAAAAAGTACTTTGCAAATCAATTCACTGATCAAATGGCACTCTCAAAAAGAGGTACAGATAAATATCTCCTTCAAATTATATCATGTTCCTAAAGTTTGCATTCCTGGTGCAGATGATTAAACATGTTATGTTCCACATTTTAATGGTATGTGTAGTTGACAGTTATTTTTTAATTTATTGCCTTTGCTGAAGAAAGAGATACATTTATCTAGCAGAAAAACACACAAGTGGTATTATTAGCTCCTTACTTGACTAAAGTTGTGTTATGTTAAAGACAAATTAAAAAAAAAAAAGAAGAGCAAATTCTTATCATCTTGCCACCTTTTTGACAGTGATACAATAGTTGGACTGGTGATGGTTTGTAAATTCCTGGACCTCTTCCAGTTGATTTTTCCTCCATTTTCTGTTCTGATCTTTGAATTATTTTTGATTTACATTATCTAGGGTAACGAAGTTATATATTAGATTTCTAAGTCATCACACAAAGAATCTAATAGAATTGGAAACATTTTATCAGTATATTGAAAGGTGGGTGAGCTCAGTGTTGTTTCCCAAGCACATAAGATGTGATCAACAAACTTTTTAGTTTCCTTGTGAATATTTTGGAGAATTCACATTATTAAAAGTGCACATCTTTTCAGTGGTGAATGTGTTTATTGTCGCTGGCCTTTGCTTTTTTGAGTTCCATCTTAGTATTTGATCTGAAGTAAATTTGTGTTGCATGAAGTTGGCAAGGAAGTAGTTCCATTCGCCCTGGTTTTCTCCTTCCAATAGAAACATTTGACTTTTCTCTGTCCAGATGAGAAGACCACAACGATGCAGACATGGCTGTTCCTTTAGGTATTGTCACTGGGAACTGGAAACGTCCAACTATGAGGCCTACTCAGCAAAATAAATGATATGAAATGAGTAAAGGCTAAAACCCTCCTCTAAAACTCAGTAGTTTAACAAATAAATATTTCATCCCATATCTGAACCCTGTGTACTTATACATTAAATATATATATTTAGTTAATAATGTATGTAAAACCACATGATGTATAGTAAGCTTGTAACATAGAATAAAGGATTTTTCATTGCAGATTTAGTCACTGACATTAAATAATAAAGAACCATCAAAGCTGAGTGAAGCTGAGCCCCTATGGGGTTAAAATGATGACAGCTTATTTTGAAACTCAAAATAAATTTGGCGTTGAAAATTAAAACTGAAAGTAAGTAAGGATGATTCTTTTTTTAAGATGCCAGCTTTTTGAAGCTGAAATCTCATTTAAAAAAAAAAAAAACTGTCACCGATGGGATGTGGAGGGGGCGTGTTTGAGGGGCGGGGCTGCAGGGAAAGACTGGTCACCATGGAAACACCTGGCTGAGTCTCCATGAAACTGATGGATATCTGTCAAACTGAAACAAAATAAAGTGCCTGCAGCTCTCAGGAAGTTGTCTCATGACAGATGTTTGTTTTTTGGAGAATAGTTTCCCCATTTGATTGACACTGTTGATATGTCACCTAGTGTTGGAAAAGTGAATATTCCAAAGCACGCAGGCCATGAATTCAGCGCATGATCAATAGGCTTATAGTTAACTGAGAAAAAAATGAACAGATACAGAAGAAAGTGAAATTGAAAAATCAAATATGCATTAGAATGAAAAAGAAGAAAATGCAAAAAAAGAAATACTTTAAACAGCTATATTAAACACATGCAACTGTAATGAAGTAAATTTAGAATAAAAATGTAAATGCTGTAACTGTGACTTACAGTCCCTGCACAGAGCACATTTCCTGAGTTGCTGTGTCCTGTTTTGAACTCTGATGGACACAGAGATTGACTCTGGATTGGCCTGATTCAGAAAGACTCACGAAGGCTGAATCCTTCTTCCACAGCAGTGGCGAGTTGAGCCATCCCAGAATCCATCAGGACAGAAATGGTCGGAGAAACCAGCAGCACTTCCCTAGTCATCCCTTTGCTGAGATGGCAGTTCTGTGATGAGCATTGTTTTGTAAGATAAAAACTTGAAGCATTCCTCATTGTTTCTGCAGTGACAGCAGAGATGTTGCACTGGGCATCGATTTAGAGGGCACCAGACTTCAACTGGACTGCTTCAAACTTTGCACTAAGCAGCTCTGCCCTCCACAAATATGTATTTTGGGTCACACCATCTGTGACAATGCTTTCACCAGCTGTAACACTGGGTTGTCAGTATCTTTCCAAACTGCATTTTGAAATGTGGAGCTGTCATACAAAGCACAACATAAGCCAGGACAAAACTCATCAAATGCCCAGATGTTCAGCACAGATTTCCCCAGTTGTTGATTTTCAAAGTCTGATAGGATGATGAAGGTTTCCATTTTTTAATAAACCCACCTTTACTCGTTTGGCCACAAAAGATGGATCTGCATGGAGCCATCCAGTACAAGCACAGAGGTTGTAAGTCCTCTCCCTTTTTTGGGGTGGAACAACTAGACCCCTCCAGTTTTCAGCTGCATCTTCATCTGTTGGAGGGATGTTTGTGTCAGCATCATATTCCCTAAAAGGGTGAGCATCCATTTTTATCTTGCCTTCTGCACTGTAGCCACGGACACTAGATTGGCTTCTGTGACTGTCACTTGCCTCATCTTTGTTTTTGCTTTTGGAGAACAAAATATTTCCTTCCATGAAGGAAGGATGACAAACAATGAAGTGATCAGGTTGAATAGGTAAGCTTCCACGTTTGAAAAGGCCATGTTTTATCATTTTGAAATCAGCTTGAACAGTGGCTGAGCTCCCTGTGATGCTGCTGCGTTGGAAGAGGGGAACCATTATTCCCGTCCAGAGTGGTGAGGAACTTTCAAGTCTTATTATAGGAGGAATAATCTCAG
>JBAMYA010000020.1:9799136-9813642 GCA_037176975.1 Arrhamphus sclerolepis
AAGCTCTGGGTTTCTCAAGCGCCTAGAGATGACTTGTTGTAAATAGGCGCTATATAAATAAATTGAATTGAATTGAACAGTCTTATTCAAAAGTGAGCCTGTCATTATTTTACCCATAAAGAAGGGGTTGGTGTTTACTGGGAATACATTCAACATCACTGTGTATTAGGTGTTTTTTTTTTGTTTTTTGTTTTTATTTATTTATTTATTTGTTATACAGTTTATTTGATTTCCTGTAAATAATCACGTACTACTATTTCCATGGATATTTGTTAGGTATTTCTTTGTTGAATGCTTTTGTATTATTAATTAAGAGATTAGCCTCGTTTGTTCTATCAGATCACTTGATCCAGCGATTAGTACTGATGTTCTTATTTTTGAGGCTTGGTTTTTCTCATGTTCACTTGGCTTCGCTTTGGACTAACCAGTTACACATTCTTCCTTTACTTGGCAGCTTTTCATTGCTGATGTCCTGACAGGACAGATAACGCGCATTCCCATGCTGAAGGACAGGGAAAGTCGTGATGGAGGCTCTGGGGCGGAAGGTACATTGATCGAGGGGCGACATTACCACCCAACAGTAAGCTCTCGTGCGCGCCTGGACCAGCAGGGATGTGGCATCCACGCAATAGAACTCAACCCCTCAAGAACACTTCTGGCAACGGGGGGAGACAACCCCAACAGCCTGGCCATCTACCAGCTGCCCACGCTTGACCCTGTTTGTGTTGGAGATGTAAGTGTTTTTGATCTATCTGCCCTTTTTCTTTTTTCTTTAAACTTAAAAAGACCATTTTTACTGCCTAAAATTTGACATGTCAAAACATGAAATGCATGTGTGTAGAAAACATCAGGCACCGATTATTCATTAATCTGATCTTTCTGTATTTTTGAAAGAACAATAAAAACATTTTAAAATGCTGCAAGTTACAGGGCTTCTAAAATAATAAAGTCTAATTCTTTGCCTTTTTGGTACAAATAATTATCGAAATCTTTGTACTAACAGAGGCAGAAGAAATTGTCTCTGGGTAATCATAAAACCAGTCAAAAACAAAACAAAATAAAGCATGCAACATAAGCAGTCTGACAACCAGACCAGAATCAACAAAAGACATAAAAACAGCTTGGGTAGGTGCCAGCACCATTTCACAGGAGGCTGTTTTCAAAAAGTGAAAGGCCATTGCTGACCAGGCTGACTGGATAGAGGTATTTGTTTGAAATGTAACTGGAAAGGAAATGCAGTATATCCCCCTTTATGAAACAGACTGCAAGTCTTTATGATCTTTCCTTTTTTTTTCTTCTGCTCAAAATAAAAAAAGTTAATTCCTTGACTGACAATAAAATGCCATGTTTGTACTTTGGCAGATGAGAACAGGTGCATGAGGCAATAAAAACTGAGCAGTTAACGTGGAGATCAGATTTCCTGTCTGTTGTAAAACTGATTTCTCCATTGGATGAAACGTGTTTAATAAACAAAACAGAACATAAGTCGTGAGGTCACCGCACATTGTATGAATTCTGTACACATAGTTGTAGTCTAACCAGGGCAGCTGTCTGACTCAGGTTTTCCTGAAGAATAAACCTCAGAATTGACGGCCACACTGGCTGCTTAGAAGGTTCCCAATTGGACTTTGCTTTTGATTAAAATTGTTGTTGACTTAGATTCTGCTGCTTTAGATCAACACCCAATAGTTTTCCTATGTTCTCATTTGCACCTTTAGAATTGCATATTTTTGATTTTCAATTTGCCCAAGGGGACAAAAATAAAGCATTAGTACGCAATGAAAGTCAACAATGGACCACTTGGTTCTGATTCCTCTCATGTTGAGTAAAATAGATTATCTTGAGTTTTATTTGTAGTACAAAGAGAAAAATGGCTGTGTAGTTTTGGGAAAACTGAAACTGAACAGACAGTATTTTAGCGTAGTTGCAAAATTGTTTGTTCCACGGAAACTTTGAAAAATGTTGTATCTAAGTAAAGTACACTGTGATTAATGAATACTTAAAATCAACAATTCTGACACCAGATAGGTAAAAATAACAACAAATAAAAAGAAGAAATGCCTTCATCCAGTATCTTTTTGGATTTCCAGTAACAGAGAAAAGCATGTAATCTGCTGATGTTTTGGAGAAAATGTAAACTTTATGAAAAGAACATGTTCATTTATATTTTCTAAAAAAAAAAAAGTGAGAGAGAGAAAAAATTGGTAGCAGCCCGTTAAACCGTTTATATTGAATTTGATAACTGGAATTGGACAAGACCATTCCTCTTGATCCGTGTGTAAATAGTTTAGAATATTTTGCTAATGTTAATTCACTGTTCAGTATTAGCTGATCAGATTGTTTTATCCTGAGCTATACATTGCTGTATGAGTATTTCATAACAGGCATTTGTTTTTCAGGATGGCCACAATGACTGGATTTTCTCCATAGCATGGATTAGTGACAACATGGCAGTTTCTGGTGAGTTTGCATGTGTTGCACACGTATGCACACGTTTCTTCATTCGTCACTGTCTTACACAGATTGATAGAAGTTATGTTGTTCTAAATGTTTAATAGATTGGAGGTTTTGCCTTATGTGCACTTTGTAGGGTCAAGAGATGGTTCCATGGGTCTGTGGGAGATAACAGAGGAAGTAATGAGCCTGGCTGAAGGGATTCAGAACGATCAGACTGTACCCACCTATGCCCACATCTCCCACCGTGCACTCAAGGACATCCCTAAGGAGTACACCAACCCATACAATTGTAAAGTTCGTGCTCTGGCCTTTAACAACAGCCATAAAGTAAGGCTACACGCTGGGAAAGTGTTGTTTGGAAAATGCCATTACTTTAAATTTATTTTAGAGAACAGTGCAGAAAAAGAAATCCAACCTGTAGCTTTATGATGATAATTTTATAAAAGCTCAGTTTAACCTGAAAGTGCTGATATAAATGAGTTTTCAGTACCCCCCAAAAAATGACTCGCTCTTTTCTTACTGATGTTGAAAGTGCAGATGTGGTTCTTTTGTGTACGAAAGGGTTCATTCCGTTATGAATCAGTGTTGGAAGATGCAAACACTGTTTTAAATTCAGTTTAAAACAGTCATTGTACATACTTTTCTAAAACTGCATTTACGTTAGCATTATCTTTTATTTAATTATCACAAACAGTAATAAAACACAAGTGGTGTATTACAATGAACCTGGAAAGAGAAATGTAATGGTGATGCTCACATACTAAAAAATAAAATAACTACTAATAATATATATATTTTTTTAATTTTGGTGTAGTGAATGTGGTGTAGGTTACTTCAGTAGCCTCAGAAAAGGATAGATAAAAGTACAGATTGAGACGTACAGGCAGGTATTTTTAGTATGACAGGTCCAATTGTCAGAGAAAAGATATAAAGGGGTCCCACATCTTTCTAAACGTACTCCGTTTGCCGTTGAGAATATAAGGGATCTTTTCCATGGTCCTTAAACTGCCTTTTGGTCATTCTACTTTTAAGATTATGAATGCAGTTTGATTTGTTTTTGGTTAACACTGACTTGAAATTTTAGAAGTTGTTCTTTCATTGCTGCATCTTTTTTTCTCACTTGGAATCACTGGTTTTAAGTTTGGCACTAGTTTTGAACCAGGGATAAAACTGTTTTGGTAGAAATCACTGGCATTTTTTTCAGTAGCAATGGTGGTCTCTCTAATTCCCACCTGGTTAGTTCCATCATTCCTGCCTTAAATGTTTAAGTGTATTTTGGCACATAGATTCACACAGGTTTACTCAAACTCTATATTGAAATTCAAGTTTCTTATCCAAAGTCAACTTTTAACAAAGCAGCCTCTTTCATCATCAGTGTTCATGTTGATGCTCTCTGCTTTCACATTCAATAATTAACACATGAAAGAAATGTTTACTGTAGCTATCTTTATGACTTATTGCAGAGATGTCAAACTCATTTCCACCAATCGCCATTATGGCGGCCCTCAAAGGGCCACTTGTGACTGTAAGACTGTATAAAAGTAACTACTTCTGCACACATTGTTCAATAACAGTCTCTATCTTGATTATTATTGATTCAAGCACAGACTTTTGTTAGGGGCTCAAGCCAACAGGAAATGATACAGTACCAGGACCACGGAGGCCAGTAAATTGACACTTCACTTTTTAAATTAAAATCACAACTTTATGCCTTAAAAAATACTTTTTGTTTTGTAAAATTGCAGATTTGGCAAAAATCACAACTTTGTCATGAAAAGTCATTTTAAAAAATCTTTTAAACAGAATTCCCAACTTTTTGTTGTAAATTGACTTTTGTAGAATTACATGTTGTGATTGCAAAAGTCAAACTTTCTATGTAAAGTTGTGTGTTTTTATCTCAATATTGCTAATTTTTGTTGTAAAAATTGATTTTCTAAAAATTGCAAATTTTAATGTATGCTATTAAGCATCATACATTTTTATTTTAAGACAATCATGTGCCTTTCAAGATCTCCCTTGGGCTACATAAAATGTTGTGGTGGGCTGGATTTGGCCCACGGGCCTCAAGTTTGACATATGTGATTTAGTGTGTTTGGGTGCAGGAGCGTTCACGTCCAGCGAAATGTTTATTCTAACATCTGAACATGCATGATGATGCATTCTTACTTTAACCTGTGTGACTGAGTTTTTAAGCTCGGGTTAGGATTCTGAGGTGTGAAGCCTGGTGTAGTAATCAGTGTCAGTCATAAACAGTAGTTGTCTTTGATTTTATTGCAGACCAGAAGTTGTCGTCACGCCATCTCTTAGTTTTCCTCAGACGTCCAGTCATTTATGTCTTTTCTTTCCTTGTTGTTTTTCGCTTTTCAGGAACTGGGTGCTGTGTCCTTGGATGGTTATTTTCACCTTTGGAAAGCAGAGTACAACTTGTGCAAGGTATAGTTTACTAAAAGCACAGATATTTTTCAAATTCCACATTTTGTTTCACTTCAACATCAAATAGAGCTTCAGAGAAGAGTTTTGTTTATTCAAACGTCTTCAAAGCTGATGGCAAAGACCCTCACCATTTAATGTCATGCTGATCTCTGCAGATACTGTCCACCAAGCTGCCTCACAGCAAAGAGAATGTGTGTTTAGCATATGGACAGGACTGGTCGGTGTATGCTGTGGGTTCTCAAGCCCACGTTTCCTTCCTGGATCCACGGCAGCCAACACACAGCATCAAGTCTGTTAATTCCAGAGAGAGAGGGAGTGGTGAGTGATCTGTCCAGTTTCCAAAGTTTAGAAAACACAAGCAGAGGATGCTTGACTTTCAAAGTATTTATTCAATTTTAGACACGAAATAACTCTTAATATAATCAAAGGCAAGTTGATGTACTAAACACTGACATCACTAATGTTGTGATTTAAGTCTTTTCTAAATTGGCAACGCTATAGGATGGTGTGTGAAAGTTTTTCCGATTTTTTTATCAACTCTATTTCTGCTTAAATATGACTTAAAACAGAAGATTTTGACTGAAACCCCAAATGTACGTAAAGAGAAACAAATCAAATGAGTGAATGTAATACTTAAGGCAATCTTTTGTTTTGGATATACTATTATGAATCCCTGTGGGGAAATTCTTTCTCTGCATTTGGCCCATCTGGGCTGCTGGACCCAGAGCGGCGGGCTGCCATGGTGTGGTGCCCAGGAGCAGGTGGGGGTTTCAGGTGCCTTGCTCAGGGGCACCTCACCCATGGATGTGGATATGGGGAAGAGCTTGTTCAGGCACTCTCCTGGCCGACATCATTTATTGAGCAGAATTATACAATATTGTATTTGTGACTTGAAAAATTAAGCAAACCTCTGTGTTCAGTTGAAGGTTGTGTTCCTTGCTCATAGAGTTATTCCAGGTCATTGATCCTTCTTAAGAAGGCTAATAATGATTCAAGTGAAGCAAACTGCACAAATGATTTTGTTAAATCCCCAATGAACAACTGAGTTGGTAGAGGAGGAGTGGACAGATGTTTCCTGTTCAAGTAGCTTTGCACTAACTGAGGTTTGTCTCTGTACAGGGATCCGCTCAGTGAGTTTCTATGAGCAGATTGTGACGGTGGGTACCGGCCAGGGTTCTCTTCTCTTCTATGACATCCGGGCTCAAAGATTCCTGGAGAACCCTTTTAATCCGGTCAGTGGGTATCGCAAGTGTCCAGGAGATGGCATCCTTAAGCTAACTACTGGGAAAGGCTGGCTGGTATGCAATTTCAGTTCAAACATTTAACCTTTTCTTTTTCTCCATTTGAGCTAAGATCAGAATCAGCTTGCATAACTCTAATTTGTCTCGCCTGTCAGAACATAATGGGTAAGACAATATTGCATCAGTTCAGGACATTTGGGTAACTGTAGAATCAATAACTGTAAAATAAACAAACGAGTACTTGAATGCAGCATAATCTGAATACATGCAAATACACATACAGGCAAATTACCATAACATAGAAATGAGATCACATATATGTGTAGGTTGAGATTGTGACTTTTTCTTTTTATTCTTCAACCTGTTGTGCAGCACTGATCTGACACCTCAGTATAGATGTATATATTCCATACACTGGCATAAATGGAAATGACATTGCTTTCTTTTCTCCTGACCCGAAATTCTCCCTCTTCTTTTGTGTCGTTTTCAGAATCATGATGAGACTTGGAGGAGTTACTTCTCAGACATTCATTCCTTTCCCAACGCTGTGTACACCCACTGCTACGATGACTCTGGCACCAAGCTGTTTGTAGCTGGTGGACCGCTCTGTTCTGGCCTTCACGGCAATTACGCAGGACTGTGGAGTTAGCCTATTCTTTTCCCCCGATCACTCACTCCATCCGCATCCAGATCTTCAAATATCCAGTCCTTCCATTCCTCTCATTCATCAAATGAATCTGCATCACTGTCTTTGGTACCACTCTTGCTCAACAAGCTGTCACTGTGTTTTGCTCACACGTGGACTCAGGAACATGATCTTTCATAACTTTCAATATTGTTGCTGTCCATATTTTTGTCCACTTTCACACAATCCTTTCTCCCAGATTTACTGCTTTGCACTTTTTTTTTTTTTTTTAAATAAAAATGTACAAACAATTAACTAATAATTTAAAGAGCTGCAAAGTCTGCCACTGAGAAACTCAGATTTCCAACATAAGGAATAAAATGTACAATGTTATTATTTATACATTTACATCCAACTTGCAGGGATTAGGTTGTGCTCTTTTGCTGTTTTTTTTTCCTTTTCTTCCTTTTGTACACAAGAATAGTGTTAACTGCTGCTTCTTCTGTGATAAATGAGTGTCTTTGTGAAAAACTTGTGGAATCCATTCCCGAAGGTTTGTTTTAATTTTCATGCTTTATTGGGTGGTTGAAAAAGGAAAAAAGAGGGAGAGAAGAAGATGAGTTGAAGCTGGTTTATTTTGAAGGACTGAGCTGGGACAGACAGCTGAAACAGAAGAATTATTGGTTGGACAGCCATTGAGAATCACATGAAATTACTCTCTTCTCCCGCCAAAATGAGACTGTTCATTTTTCCCTCACTGAGATGATGTCAAGCTTAAGTACAATGTTGTTACCTTTTTTTTTTTTTTTTTTTTAAACTTTTCTTTTTGGGGGACTAATCTGGCAGGAATCCCCCTGCTCATATTCCAGTTTCCTTTATATGAATTTATTCTCCCAGTTCCTTTTTCGGTTTCATTTAATTGGTCATGGATGTTTATTTGCTTCTTTTGAGAGATGTGTTGTCTTATGTTCCTTTTCTCTTTGAGCAGAACTTTTTATTCCACATGTAAAAACACTCTGTTGTCACTAAAGAGTTTAGCTGGAGATTTTAGGTTTTGGTAGCAAATCACGCATTGTTGAATGTGATGATAAGAGATACACAAGCCTTGAATCACTGGATGGAAACTCCTGATCTGTAGTACCTCAGATTGATATTTTCAGCTAAGAGGGATACAGGAGGGACCTTTTTTTTTTTTTTTTGGACTACCCTGAAGTGAAATGCTGCAGGCACACACATGTCTTGTCGCAGTAGATCTTTTTTCCACAGTTTGAACTAAGGAGTGAGTGTTGTTTTTTTTTGTTTGTTTGTTTTGTTTTGTTTCCCCTTGATCGGTAGAGGCAGGGTAGGCTTAAGTTACATTTTTGCCTTCTTGAAGTCTTTCTGTGAAAGACTGCCACAGGCCATCATAATTTTCCTTTTCTACATGGACGTTTTCTCACATTTTAATGATTGGAAAGAAAAACAATTCTGACCACATTGAACAAATGAACACTTTAAAGTGTATTTTATATAGAAGTGTGTATATGTATGTGTAAATTACATAAATACAATTGCATACACTATGTATATGTCTGAGAAAGTGGGTAGATGAGTGTACTTGGTGTTTTTTTTTTCTTTTCTTTTTTTTTTTAAATACACGCCTCGTGAATGTTTTTACAAACGACAGAAACTGAGATATTGTATGATATTAACAACTGGGAAAAATATAATTCTTTAAAAGGAGTAAATACGAATAAAATGTATATTAATGTAACATTCTTTTGTTTTTGAACTTGACATTTATCCTGCTTTAAGACTCCCATTTGAACTGCAATGCTTTGAAACATACTTTTTTTTTTTTTTTAAGGAATCATTGATGGTAAAACAAAACAAAGGGAACTTTTAGACCATTTTTCAGTAGTTAAGCATTTCCTCTAGTGAGGAGAGTTTTGACCTCGGGATGAGAGTGGAGCATCCACCGCGGCAGCGCACGTCACATGACCATCTTGTCTGCTTCTGGCCGAGTGAGGCGTGTTAGCAGGTAATAAAAACACACATTTCCTTATCTTAATTAACTTTAGTCTCCGTATCCCGAAGCCTGTAAACACTGTGCTCAATTATGTTCTTTCTCCATTAGCTAGTCGCTGGTCTCTTTGTTTCCTTTACGCGGGGTTTTCAAGAAGGTCTTTCGCAATTTTTCTGTTGTCTTGACTGCCGGCGAGCAATGTCGGGATTGGATTGTTCGCTGCGAGGCCTTTTTTTCTTCTTCCCCCATTTAGATTTCGTAAACTTTGGATAATGACAGACTGTTATCTTATCTAGACGTTGATTATATATCTAATGTAGGTGACACCGTGGTTAAGTAACAGTGGACCTCTAAATAGACGAAAGACTTTAACAGGATGATGTCTGTTGGCTATCATCTTGGAACAGATTTAGCATGGTTAGCTTCTCCTCCGCTGCACCGTTTTGTTCGCTGCTGTCAGCAGAAGCTCGCAGCTAACTTCAGGCTACCGAGGACAAAGGAGACCGCGCTACCTGTAACACAAAGACGGACAGTGTTCAGTCGACGAGACTTTTAATAAAACTGTAATGAGATGTATGATTGGTTTAGTGCACTAAGTGTCAAGAGTAATCGTATATTCTGTTTTAAGAAATAACATGACTGAGACGGACGGCACTGAAGTTGGCTTCCGATTATCAGCTTCCTAAAGGTCCATTCCACCGCACTTTAGAGCAATAGGTCCGCTTTGTAGTACGTCAAACCTGGATTAAATTATTTCTTTGAGTCTAGGTTTTGTGATTTTTTTTTTTTGATTGGGACCTGGTCTCGAGTGGTCTGGTTGTCAAAAAAAAAAGAAGGAAAATCGGTCTGTTTTGCATTTCGACAAATAAAAAAGGTGTCACTAATCAGAAACTAATCATTATATTCTTTGCTATGTAAAACGTAGTATAACCCAGGTTTGAGCAGTCGAGGTTTTTGATTGGGACCTGGTCTATGGTGATCTGACTGTCAAAAAAGAACACAATTGATCTATTTCGTATGTTCGCAAATCAAAAAACGGTGTTTAATGTATTCTTTGCTATCTAAGGCATGATTTGAAACAGGTTTGATCAGTCTAGGTAGTGCATTTTTTTTATTTTTTATCTGGGCCTGTTATAAAACGATGTTATTGCTCTAAAATGCGCTGGCATTTTAGTCGTCTTACGAATCGAAAGCTAACTTCAGCATCGTCAAAACGGGGTAATGTTAGCATCGATTCAAAACAACGCTCCTCTTCCTTTATTGCGAAAATAGTAAGTGACTAATTATTATGTAGTCAACCATGACTATACTCTGTGTACAGTGACATATAATTAACAAGAGTTTTGATTTTTAATTTATTTATTTAGTTTTCTTTTGTATTCTCCAATACATACAATACATAGCTGAGATTTACGTAGACGCTGCAGGATTGTTTTGTTGTTGTTTAAGCAGGTACGTCGGCACTCATTTTAATTTATTCATGTTTGTTTCACTCATCATATGGTGCTGTTGCAGCTCGAGAGTGTTAATGGGTAAAACAACAACAACAAAAAAAGAATGACCTGATATATTTAAACGTCTTGCTGAAATAGTATTTAAAGCTTGGTGGTCTCATAGCTTTGTTCAGGTCGGCAGCCAATAGAAGCTCAGTATTTGTCGACGTCACTTATGCGTTTAAAGCCAGCTGCTATTGTTCTCTGACAGCACTTTGCATTCATCCTTTAAAATAAAATGGATCACTAAGTATTTTCTGAATGCAAACTCATTATGGGCATTTATCTCTGAAGCTTTAGGAGTTTTTTCTTTTAATTATTATTAAGGTGCAGTTGCAAAATAGATAAATTACCCACTAAGCTTTCCAACTTCCATAACAAATGCTTCTCTGGTGTACTAGCACATTATTTGTTTTATCTGTTTTAATGTTCATCTTACTTACAAAAGCAGATATGTTGTTTAATCTATATAATCTTATGTAAAAATACACATACACTGCAGCAACTTTACAAAAAAACAAACAAACAAATTTATTAGCTTTCTTGCATTATGTCAATATATACTTGAAAACTCAAATGTGTGGTTTACGCTCCTGCCTTAGAGGTCGAAGGTTCCTGGTTCAAATCCTTTCTGTGTGGAGTTTGCCTGTTCTCGCTTTACCTGTGTGGGCTTTCTCAGGGTCATTGTTAACCGTCACTTGTCTGAGGATGTTGGTTTGTGGTCGTTTTCCTTGTTTGTCTCAGTGTGGCACTGTGATGAACTAATGATCCATCCAGGGTTTACCCTGCCTCTTGCCCAGTGACAGCTGGGGTAAGCTCCAGTCCCCGGCAACCCCTGTGATTATGGATAGAATTGAATTGAGCATATAATATGCAGCTTTGTGTTTAGAGTGTAAATGGAAACTCTTATTCAGAGAGATGGGATGTGGGGTCAGGGTGTGTAATGTTTGTTCTGCTTCACACCCACCATGGTCTGTGCTGTTTGTAAGAGGACACTGGGTTGCTCTTGCTCCTTGACCTAGATTTTCTGCAAAGCTGTTATCAGACTTTGCCAACTGTGAGTCTTAACAGCCTCCATAAGTCCAGTATTAATGGTTTGGCAATGGAGCTTTCCAGTTCTCTAAATTTATTTTTGCTGTTTAATGTTTACTTTATTTGAACTAAAATAAAAATAAAGTATTGTGGCTATGTTGTGGAAAAAAACACAAAGTGGATGTGTGATGCTGATGGGTTTAATTCACTCATCCTTCTATGTTTTTTGTTTTTTTTCTTTTGCAGGTTTTCTATTTTGTACATACAGAGTTTTGTATATACTGTATATGATGAGCTCGCTGGGCAGCGAAAAGGCCCGGGGTCCTCGGGAAAAAGTGCTGCCAGCTGCCACTCACACATCCCAACCACAGAAGCAAATACAGGTGAACCACTGCATGGCCCCTAATACAGAAAGAATCTCCCCTGCTACATATATGTTGAAGAAAAACCCAACCAAAACATAAATGAATACTTGATTCTCCCTGCCAGTACAATCACATCTAATATATTATGAGAGTTAAACAGCACACACACCTGTAATGGGGTGTTACTGTTCCTGATTTCAAACATTTCCTTCGTCGTCCATTTCTGTGTATGTTTAATTGTATTGGTTGTATTCTATAGGCTACTGCTGAGCAGATCAGGCTTGCCCAGATGATCTTTGACAAGAATGATGCTGACTTTGTGCACAAAGTTAACCAGGTGAGGAACACTTAAACATTTGCCAGATATTACCAGGCTGCTGTCAGTGCATCATTTCAGGTTTTGCGTAATTTCATCAGCCTGTGTTGCCTCTTTCACTGGTCAACGTGTATGCCGTGTATTTGTCGCTCTCCATAGCTGATGGAAGTGACGGGGAAAAACCAAGATGAGTGCATGGTAGCGCTCCATGACTGCAATGAGGATGTTAGCAGAGCCATCAACTTCCTCCTGGAGAGCACCTCGGACATGGTCAGTTAACTGTTGTATAATTAAGTCTCACTGAAAGATTGTCTATTATTTATTTATTACCAATAATGTGGAATTACACTTTTGTAATGGTGTGACTAGATTTATGCTGAATGTAGAGTATTGAATGGTTAAGAGTTTCACAAATGATGAAATGACGAAAACACATTTATATCGGTGAAGCTTTGATGTTGCATTAGATAATCTGTTTCCTCTGTGAAGTGGAAAGTGATTATATACCTTTCCTCTCTCAACCACCACCACGCAGCCTTGTTTTTTTTTCATCTAGACCTGTGAGCTGCAGATACATTGTAGCAAAATGAGCAACTTTTTGTACAAACTGTAGTTAGTTTCTATTAAACAGAGCTCCCCGAACAGTTCCAGAAGTGGCTCTAACATCTCTGCCCAGTTAGATTCAAGAGCGCAGGTCGAACTGCAGGCTTTAAGCTGTGCTTTTGACACCTAACCTTTCTGTCATCATTTCTCTTTGCATCATTTACATTTAAATAGGAGAAACTGCTTTATTGGGATTTCAACTCCACACAGTGTATCATAATTTTCTTTACTGAGATTGCACAGAAAATGCCTATATTATAACAAAATGTATTATATAATTAGTACCAAAATAAATCATTAATTCTGGCACATAACTACTAGATTTGAGATTAATCTTAATCTGCTTGAAATGTTATTGCTAGAAACGGATTTTGAATGGAAGAGTTGTAAATTATTATTTTTTTCATATAGTTTAAATTTCTCTTTTGTCTTTTTAGGTTATTATTTTGCCCCCTAAAGAACTTCATACATCTGTGACTCTATACAAATAAAGTTTAACTGAGGAGGTTTTAGATTGTGCCATGTGCTGAAAAAAAAAGGAAAACAGGTTTTTCTGTGTGCTTCTGAGGTGTTCTGAAACACAAAAATGACATGATAAATCTCTGAAAGACAAAAGAATCTGATCTGATCTCTGCACCATCAGGCTTGATTACTTAAACAAAGATGAGTCATTTTTCACACTTCTGTCCAGAGAGCGAAGTCATACGGGAAAATGTCTTGCATGGATTGTGCCAACAGATTGTGAGGAGTGGAGAACTTGACAGCTATGTTATTGTTGAAATCCCAAACCAGGAAATAACTGGTTTCCTCCTTTTACCCGGAAGACTCTCTTGTGATAGCTGAAGCTACTCATTGATTATATCTTTTTTTTTTCTCCAGAACTTTTATGGAAGATTTAAGCTGATATAAACAAATATTGCTTTCTAAGTCAGTTTTTTTTTTTTTTTAAATCTGAAACAGGGGTCCACCAGAAGTGTTTTAATGCAAAATAAATTTAAATCAATTTATTCTCTGATATCATCCTAGAATAACTTTTACCTGGAAAACATAATAACCAATTTCAAACATCATTCAGAATTGTTTAAATTAATGTATTGCAAGTGCTGGTACATTTTTGTACTCTTGGTGTCTGTTGAAATAAATGTATTTGTATGCTGTTATGCCTACAATCACAATAAAACATTCGATCTATCCTCTGTTGATCAAGAAATGCATCAAGCGTGCTGTTTATCCTAAACTACATTTCATTTGGTTGTTGTAACATGTCTAAATATATAGTCAGTCCTTTCTTTCCTCTTCTGCATGTAGACCTCATGGGAAACGGTGGGGAAGAAGAAACCCCTGGTAAAGGAGGGCCCTTCAGAAAGCAAGGAGAACAAAGAGAATAGGGAGAAGAAAGGAGAGAAAGAAGCTAACAAGGGCCGCGGAAACACCAACCGTAAGGCCAAGGGGACCAGTCGGAACCGACAGAGTAGGAAATCTTTAGCTTGACGTGATGTACCATCCAGTTCAGAGCCAGATGCCCGCGCTCTGGCCTCCCTGCATGTTGTTCAAAGTGTTACTAACATAGTTTGTATTGTCATTTTACAGCGCGGCCAGAAGAGAACGGCATTGAGGTGACACCAGTAGACAAGGGTTCAGATCGAGGTCGGAGGGTCAGAGGGAGCAGAGGTAACCAGATGCATGGCACAGCACAATCCGTGTGCCAGCTCCTGGAGTGTACGTTATTCAATTTTGCCTGAATGTCATGCAGGTTCTGGCGTTCGGGGTCGAGGGAAAGCACCGGCAGGGAGCAGGTTCTCAGCCCAGGGCATGGGGTAGGGCTTTGTGGAAACACACACACACACCAACACTGGTGGAAAATCTCAAAGATTTGTAGTTGTGGATACATTGAAATAAATAAAAATGAAATAAAAACAGCAAAACAAGAGATAAA
>JBAMYA010000020.1:9813742-9836712 GCA_037176975.1 Arrhamphus sclerolepis
TATATATACATATGTGTGTGTTATTATTTTTTAATGAATTTAGGCACTTATTTTGTCTTGTAACTAACTCAGCAACATATTCCTTTTAAGCTCTTCTATTTGTCCCTAAAATGCTATATAGTGTATTTCCCATGAATCCCAGAAATACAAACTGGTCTTGTTCTTGGCAGTCATGTCAGGGAAGAAAACCCTCTTTAGATTCTAAGATTTTATGTCTCAGGTCTCCTCTTACATCACTGCTTCAGTTTATTTTTATTGAGGTTTTTTTTCCTAATTGAATTTAAAAATAAATGAATTGAATTTTGCTCATTTCAGTTATTTCTCTTCTTTGAAATATTAATTAAATGACCATATATAGCTAAACCGTGTGTGCTTCGTTTCACTTATTTTAAAATCAAAGTTATGTCTTTTTTAAAAAACATTAGCATAAATATCCCAGTGTTAATAGCTGATCATATTTGCAGCAAAATATCATCATAAAACTAGGAAAGTACTCGGAGAGCACAGACGACCTCCAAGCAGCACAGGTCCTCCACATATTGTGAATTCCACCCAAAATTATTAATCCCACATTTGTTTATTATATTGGATTCCTTGACCATGTAAACATACACTTAGCAACTGGAATCATATTGATCTCATTATTAGTTTAATAGCTACATTTCTGTAATGGTGGTTTTCTTCTGGATCCATAACTATTATTGAAACATCAAATCTGTTAACATCCTTCTGTTTCAGCAGACTCTCAGCTACAGATTGGTGTTAACTGTACGTATGTGTCTTCATTTGATACCTCACGGTGTTGAAAAAGATGATAATCCCCGACTTTTTTCATGTTCTGGATCTTAGTATCCAGAATATTCCAGGATCCGGATCAGACTTTTACACATTATTGATGATGTCATGACCATGTCCTGTATTTTTCTGCCAAGCATTCATTCGATAAATACACATATCCTGAAAATGGCCCTATCTAGCAATGATAAGTGATCCGATCACCTCCAAAATTTAATCATTTGTTTTTCTGTCCCAGTTTGGATATATCCTGAATTTTTTATGAAAATCCGTCCATAATTTTTTGTGTTATGTTGCAAACAAACAAACCAACTAACGCTGGCAAAAACGTAGCCTCCTTGGCGGAGGTAATGATAATAAAATAACTGCTTATTAATTGTAATCCAGGTAACTTGTTTAATTAATTGTGACATTGATTTGTGGTCATATCAATTTGTTTTGACGTTTGTACCATTTCTATCAGAATTTCTTTGAAAGCATTGTGTTTTTCTGTGTGATTCGATTCCCTCCATCTGAACTGTCATCAGGACTTTCAACCCTGCTGACTATACCTCAGAGACCGGGACTGGGACCACACAAACAGAGGTCTGGGACACAGCAACCAACAACAATGCGGATGGGACAGGTAAACACAAATCACTTAACACTTGTTTACTTTTGCATGTTATTTATTGCAAATGAACACGAGCTCCATGTGTTCTCCTAGTCACCTGGAGAAATACTTTGGAAGACTGGGCAGCTGAGGAATGGACTGAAGACGTCAGTGTAAGTTCATGCAAATGCATACATACATATATATACATATATATATATATATATACATATGTATATGTATACATATATATGCACACATGTATAATATATGTATGAATGTATTTTCACACATACTGTGCATCAACAGTCCCTGGTATATTTGGTTTTTTGTGCAGCTCTCGGAGACCAAAGTGTTTACCCCCTCATGTGCACCTGCTGCTGAGAACCATATCACTCCTGGGCAAAGGTAAGTAACCGTTTCTCTGTAAAAGTAAATCTAACTACACATGTGAAACTTTTTTTTTATTATTGTACTTCCTCAATACTGTACAGAATTCACAAATTGTGTCGACACTATTCATGAACTAATTGTCTTCACCAACTGTTTCGCGTTTTAGTCTGGACCTTACCTCACTGTTGCAGAAGCCTGGGGTTGGAGGAAGACAACCACCCTGCTCCTCTTCCTCTCAGAGTCTGGTCTTCACAAACTCCCACCATCACCAGCAACCTCTCCCCAGCCGCAGCTCAACCAGTAGCACAAGCTACGCACATGCTGCTCTGGTAACTCCCTCTTCTCTGAACTCTTTTTATTCCATCTCCCAACTGCTTTGATTAATGAGTCATCTCTGTCCTCTGTATGTCAGTCATCAGTTCTGGGAGCTGGTTTTGGGGACTTGGGGCAATCCAAGAGGGCCCAGCCCAGTGCTGGAGCTCAGATACTGGAACAGTTGAAAGGTCCCGGCTTAGGTCAGCTGCCCTCATCCCAGGCTGCCCCTCCTGTGAGCACCCAAGGAACTAACGCTTCCATTGGTCGACTAACAGGTCTTGGAGCACCTGTGTCTCCGCCCTCATCCACTAGCTGGGACATGAAGGCTTCAGAGTCCAACACCACCTCACTTTCTTCACAATTCAGTCGTAAGTGGATCATCAGATCGCACTACAGCAAGACCATTATTCTGTCCCACATGTGAACCTGTAATGTATTCTGCAACTGTTTTGTTTTGCATCTGTAGGTGAGTTCAGTCTGCAGCCAGAGCCTTCTCTTGTGCTGAGCCAGCTTGTTCAGAGGCACACTGGCCCCTCCTTGCCTCTGGCACGTCAGCCCAGTCCTCCATCCCAACAACAAGCACCTCCTGCTTCAGCCTCACCTGCTTCCCAACACACCAGCACGCCAACACAGGCTGGCCCGGTGATGGCTGCTGCTGGTGCTAAACCTCCTGCCCCGAGTGCAGGGCTGGATTCTCAGGGCAGCAGTATGCCACAGCAACAACGGGTGCAGCTCAAAGGTCCAAAACGAAGGATACCTCCTACATCAAAGGTAGAGAATAGATGCTTTCTGGGATAAAGTTGGAATTACACATAAATGGACATTTGCTTGCTTGTTCAAAGTTTTGAATAAAAAAAAAAAAAAAAATCCTCCCCCTGCTGGGCAGATTCCCTCCACAGCAGTGGAAATGCCAGGCTCAGCTGATGTCCCTGGGCTGAACCTCCAGTTTGGTGCTTTAGACTTTGGATCAGAGTCAGCGTTGCCAGAGTTTGGAGTTGTGGACAGTTGTGTGAGTGCAGTGTCCAGAGAGACCCCGCCGACGCCTGCCCCAGCACCACCAGCATCAGGAACAGGGACACAGAACCAGACAAGTCTGTACTCAAAACCGCTCAGGTACTGTCTCTTCAACGGTGCTGATCATTTGCAATGTGAAATAGCGGTGCAAGAATGTACATTAAAGTAGAAAAACATATACAAGCTACACACACGCACGCAGATATATATATATACATATACACACATATGAACTCACATTTGCAATTAGCAAAGGTTTTTATTTTATTTTGGGGTTTTTCTGGGGGCTTGGCAGACGATACACATTTCCGTTATAACCCTTGCTCTCATTTCTTTTTTCATGAATAAATAATTGAATCTATTTACTGACTTTTTACACCGGTTCCTTTCCTCCTTGTGTCCTTCAGTGAGTCACTGGGCAACCCTCTCTCAGTTGCCCTGCCATTGCCCCTCTCTTCGTCAGAGCCAGTATATCACTCTTCCTCTGTGGCACTGTCCAGTCTCGCTCCATCTTTAGGGACAGCAAGCTCCACCAATCCTCCATCCTCCTCCTCAACAACCTCAGCCACCTCCTCCTCTGCTCCCTCCTCCTCACACTTCTCCTCAGTGGGGGGAAGTTATGATGGGACAGTGCCCCCTCACACACGGCTAGCCTTTTCCCAGAGCAAAGAGGCCATGGGTCCAGTGATGGTGAGTGAAACCAAAGAGAAATCTTCCTCCTGCATCTAAAAGATTTTTACTTCTTTATTTTGGAGAGATCTTTGCAGTTTAATTCTAATCTGGGGATCAAATGTTTAAAAAGGGACACTCACACCAAGAGGATTAAAAAAGAAAAAAAAAGCTAGAATAAGCTGATGTTTTGTGACTCAAAACATGTGCATTGCCTTGAAAGTAATCACTGATTTTGATGGAACAGAACACAGTTCTGTACCATACCATCATTTTATTCAGAGTAATAGTGCCAGGAAGCACATGTAGTCGTGCAGTATTTCAGTCATGTAAGTGTAGGGTGTGGAGGGCATGATTGCTGACCTCAAAAATGCAATCAGTGCATGTTGCTGTCCAAGTGCTGGTAGTATACGTACTAAAAATGATCTGCTATAGACCTTGGAGAGCATAGGTGGCAACATTCACAGGCCAGTGCTTTGGTAACCTTTGGTGTGAGGTGATGAATTTCCAACCAGTGAATTGAGTTCTTGCAGGATCAGGAAATGGGGATGCGAGTCCGCTAGATATTTCTGGAATTACAGGCCATCTGACCTGAAAAATATGATTCATGTAAATCGTCCACAGTTTTAACTGAAGAATGTTCATTTAAGTTGCAACGCACTACAGGAAGTGCTCAGGGGGAAGTGAACATATGAATGATCACCAAGGTCTTGCTTTACTGGGTTCACCTGTCGTCTTATACCAGTATCAGCACTGGTCCATGTGTTACATGGGCATCAGGAATGCATTCATCCTGTTGTGTGTGTTTTTTTTTCTAAATCAAATCAAGATACACCAACTTAAACGTGACATAAAGGCCAAAGACGGCACTGAAACCACATCAAGGAGGGCATTTTCAGGCTCTTTTGTCCTCCTGAAATCAACTAAAGTGATTTTTTTTTTCCAGGTTTTAGTTTTGTTCTTCAAATATATGATACTGTTTCTTATTAGTGATAAATAATTTGAAACACAGGGGCTTTTGTTTTTGGTCTTTTCTCTAGAATGGTCTGAATGGTGTAAGGACCTCTGCTGCTCTAGACAGTGAGTTACCCAAGAATAATTCTTTTTCACTGCACAATTAACCCATAAACGCCTGACAGACCTGTAAGGTAAGAGCAGGTTTGTTGCACATGTTGCATCAGGTGTTTGTGGGTTAGTGCTGAAAATGTCAGCTATATTTTGTGCAACTTCAAGTCAGTTACAAGATATTTTATCCATCTTAGCTTCATCAGCTTCCTCCACACCAAAGTCAGAATCACCATCTGTGAACATCAACGCCAACGGTCCATCAGCACCTTCGTCCCATTTACCGTCTTCGCTGCCTGCACACAGCTCCACAACGCTCTCTAACCTGGCACAGGACCTGCCCTCCGCAAGCCAACTCAATGTACTTAACAGGTGATGCACACAGTGGATATGTGTGAAATATCTGGGAAGTTTAGTTTAGTGACAGTTGTCAGTTAAAGGTGAGATGCTTTTATCTGTATGTGGAACATTTTCTTTTTCTTTCCTTTTTTGCTCCATATTAAATAATTTTTGTTTGAGTTATGCCTCCTGAAATGTTTAAAAATATCCTCCTTTTTGCTCCTCTTTTCTCAACAGCCACGTCAGTAATCATTCCTCAAGTTCAGCTCTGGGATCCAGCTCTCTCACAGTAAGCACCTGCTCAGTCTGCTGCCAGCATCATGACTAATGCCTGTATCCATTTTTGTTCACTGAAAAAAGAAAAGAATTTGCCACACAGAATACGTGGCTGTACATGCCACACTGAAGTGAAACACCACATAGTATTGATGAATCTTAGGTAGAATTAAAGCCAAAAAAGAGGCATTTCTTGTTACCTGCTCTCTGATGTTTTGAACATATCTCTAAAAGAACCATTTCAAATGTTTTTTTCTTTAGTACACCAGTGTTGACAGCAGCAACATAAGCTCTCTTGCTCCTTCGTCTGGCTCTCTCACATCATCGCACCCCACAGCCTCATCACTCCACTCAGCCCACAACAGCAGCAACAGTAGCAGCAGCATCAGCCACCTGGCCAACATGCCCAGCATAGGCAGCAACATGAGCAGCACAGTTGGCGGTATTACTGGCACAAGTGGACTTAACTCTGCTGCCACTATCGCCACCAGCACAGCGCTGGGACTTGGCTCCAATGGAGCTACTGCCACATCTAACCTCTCTGCCCCAAGGACTGCAGCCCTGCTCTCCTCCACTGGTACGTACGCACAGACACAGCGATGGTTGATTCATATTTGCTTTTTTGCCGCTAGCTTCCCCTTAGTGCAGGGGTGTCCAACTCTTATTTCATCCCAAGCCACATCATCACCATGGTTACCATTAAAGAGCCTGTTGTTCTTTATTTTCTCAATTTTTCTCTTAATTCCTGCTGGTTCCTGAACTAGGAAAAGGGAATTTCTGTCACAAAAAGTCAAATCTTGACAAAATTTGCAGCTTTTATAATAAAAATTAATAATTTATAATTTAAAAAATTAACTTTTTAAAGCCCATTATGTTGGAAAAGTTATTCATCTTTCTCTGTCAAAAAATTTCAAATTCTGTGAGCTTTTATTGTAAAATTGAAACTTTTGTACTAAAATCCCAACTTTTTTCTTTTAAAATCACAAATTAAAAAGAACTGCTCACCGTTTTTGTAAAAAAGTAACTTTTTGTTGTAAAAAGACAAATTTTGAAAGTTCAAGACCTTTTTATTATATGATCACAACATTTTGACATAAAATTTGTAAAATTGCTAATTTTGTATAATTTCACTTTTTTTGTTCAAAAAGTTTTGATTAAAAAAAAGAAGCAAATGTCTGTTGTAAAATCTTTTGCAAACATTTGCCAAATCGGGACTTTCTGACATAAACCAGCTGTTCTCCACCTCACTTATTCCACTTTTTGATGTCAGTACTGAATCAAACAGGCAGTTACTGTTATTCTAGTTAGAAGTAGACGTTTGTCTTTCCACGCTTTCACAGGCCAGATTAAATGAAGATTTGGGCTGGATTTGGCCCCCGGGAACAAATACCATTAAAGCACGTGTGTCCAGGAGTTAAAATAAGCTGGACTGTCAGATGTGATTGAAGCTGTTAGTGCCTCCAGCCATTAATGTCTGCTTATCCAGCATGTTCTGTGGTTAGTAAGAACGTAAACTTGATTGTTGCTGATTATATGGCAGGTAAAGCTCCACCTAACCTGTCCCAGGGAGTGCCTCCTCTACTGCCCAACCAGTATATTATGGGTCCGGGGGGACTGCTGCCAGCTTATCCGGTAAGAAGACCATCATGAGCTGCTGTTCAACTTCTTTACTTGCAAGCTTCTCTAATTAGCGATAATGTCCCACCCACGAGTAGTCTGGATTAGTTCTTCCAGTTTTTTTTGGTTTGTTTAACCTAGTGTGGGCTGTCTGGCCTTTCTGGAGCTGAAATCCTCAGCCGTGGCACCGAGGGCTGATTTGCAGGGATGTGAATCCTTCGACACCTCGTGATACGATTTGAATTTTAAAACAATCATTGATGCATCTTAAAAGATGTTTAGCCAAATTTTCCCCCTCATCGAGAGACCCTGAACCACTAATAATTACTTTTTCATTTGTAATTAGAAACAACAGATGAATTTACTTCCGTCATCTTTTATTATAAAGTGTAACATGAGCAATAGCTTAATCAAATATTTTAACTGCTCATTTTCCACAGTATACAACCTTAAATCTGTTGCAATAAATACTGAGATGCTTAGTTTGTTTATTAACTACTTGTTCAATAGTAATCTAGCCAGTAGAAGCAGTTTCACTTTTTTCTTCCACCTTGCGTTATGCCAGATTTAGATTATCGATGCTTTAACGTTTAATAACGGAATCAGAATCGTCCACAGCTGAATGGTGATGCATCGAAACATTTATTTTTATTCTCCCACCCCTTCTGGTTTGTTGGTTATACATGTTGGAACCCACAAAAAAAAATATGAAAATGTAAAAAATGGAATTTTATCGGAGGGAGATGTTTAAATTTTCAGTGACTGCATATACTTGTGTTTTGTAGTTTTCTTAACTCAGCCTGTTTGCATTTTGTGTCTCGCAGCCGATTTACGGTTATGAGGACCTCCATATGCTCCAGTCCAGACTGCCCATGGTGAGGCCACTCTTTCTTAGAGCGTGCTGTATATTATTATCACAGTCGTCTCTACACTGGTTTTCTGGGCTACCAGATGACTCTTTTTCTTTTCTTCAGCCCTCTTTGCAGGATTACTATGGAATCACATTCCCTGGCCCCACAGCACCTCTCTCTGGCAGAGATGGTGGCCTAGCCAACAACCCCTACTCAGGTAAAACCTCTACTCCACCTTCAAAATCCCACAAACCTGAGTCTTTTCTCGTGTGACATGTCCACCTTTTTGGTCAGGTGAAGTCACAAAGTTTGGCAGAAACGACTCCACCTCTCCGGCACCCCCAACCAGCCTGGCCGCCCCACAGCCTCCCCAGGCCCAAAGCCAAGGACAGAACCAAGCCCAGCCTCAGCCTCCTCAGGCCCAGCTTCAGCCCCAGGGCCAGCCGCAGCACCACAGCAGCCAGCAGGCCTTCCTCCCACCAGGCTACAGCTACACAGGCCTGCCTTACTACCCCGGAGTGCCTGGTGCTGTACCCAGCGCTGCTGCCTTCCAGTATGGGCCCACCATGTTCGTTCCCCCTGGAGGTCCAGGACCAGCTTCAGCCAAGCAGCACAGCCTTGGCCTGGGAAACCCCTCAGCTAGCCCCTTCCAGCAGCAGGCGCAGCAGCAGCAGCAACCTAGTGGTTACGGCCAGCACACCTTCAGCTCAGGTACAGAAAGGTTTTATCTGTGTTTGTCAGCAATATAAATTATTTTCATGTTTTTGAAACTCTTGGTGAAGAGATTTGCTTCAGAAGTAGAAGTGTATTTTTTATTATTATTTTTTCTTTGTCTCATGTTTATGTTTTCGTTGCCAGGGTATGAGGAGCTGACAGCTGGACCAACAGGAGTTGAGTATAATAAAGGGTACAACACCTCTTCACAGGCACAAGCCAAATCTGCTGCAGTGGGGCCTGGAAAAGGTAAGAAAAAAAGAAACAAAACAAGCCCCACCACGCCCTAGAACACTAAATCCCTCGTCTTTACTTGTGAAGTTGCATGGAAAGTTTCTGCTGCTCTTTCAGGTGTCTCAGTGACATCCAGTAACTCCGGTGTGCCAGACATCAGTGGAAGTGTTTACAATAAGACCCAGGTGAGTGTCAGATAACCTCCACACAAGTGTCCTGCTGTCTGCCTTTGGTGTACTTCAATACGTTCTTTCTGTTCTATCTGCAGTCTTTTGATAAGCAGGGCTTCCATGCAGGGACCCCCCCTCCCTTTAGCCTGCCATCTGCTCTGGGGGGCCCAGGGCCTCTGAACCCCGGGGCAGCTCCTGGAGGCTATGCACCTGCCCCATTCCTCCACATCTTGCCTCACCAGCAACCACATTCACAGCTGCTGCATCACCATCTAGCTCAGGATGGACAGGTGTTTTACCTTGAAGATACTTGTGGACAGAATTTCACCTCATTGCTTAATCTGCTGTTATGGGTTGTAGAATTTTATTGTTTGTCCTTGTTCAGGTTGGGCCCAGCCAGCGTGGCCAGTCCAGCAGCCTGCAGCAGAAGAGCCAAGTCAATAAGTCGAGCTACGGCAGCTCCCCCTACTGGGCCAACTGAGAGGATCATATCTGTGATGTGCGTGCATGCGCGTGCATGGACACACACCAGCAGAGGGCACCACTCCAACGGATCAGACTGACAAGCTCATAGAGGGACAAGCTAAAACACACACTACCATCCCCTCCTCTTTACTCTGTATATCCCCCTTTTCAAATTTATGGCTGTTGTATGTAAAATATATTTATGTATTTATACAGTATATATGTATTGGTAGGACATGAAATGTGTGTTTTGTTTTTTCTGCATTGGTTTTTTTTCTTTTTGAAGGACATTTTATTTCATAAAAAATGTGGAAAGATGAGAATGCTAAATCATGGAGATGAAGTTGGTGAATATACTTGAACACAAGCATCTTGTGATGTGGATTTCTTTTCCTTTTGTATGCATATATGAACTGAGAATGATGTACATAGGTTATACACATCATTTTCACGGCAAATGCCTTTTTTATTTTAGGAGAAAAAAAAATGTTTTGTAACTTTTGGTCTCCCACATCTGTGAATCCTTATATTGAGGGTGACTTAATAGCTCCACTTTTTTCCTCCCTCTTGTCTCTCATTCCTAAATTCTTACTGGCTGGTTGGCCTGACCAGCCGGGCCTTGAATTTGATGTTATTTTAACATTGATTTAATCCTTGTTGTCCAAATTAAAAGCTATCAACAGTTTCTTCCATCTGCATTTTCGTTGGTTTTTAATTCAGACCTGTAACTTCCTTCCACATGCAGCAGAGGTCTGAATAGTCATCCTTAAGAAGACAAATCAAAGTAAATCTTTAATTTTCAGTCCTGAATAACCAGAGCATGACTCCAACATGTCCAGTCCTGTAACCTCGGGGACTAAGTCCTGGACAAGATCCATGTGTTTGCATTAAGAGCTGCTTTTAGAAAGTCACTTTGGATGCACCCAAAATAACAAAACCCCCAAAACTGAGTTTGACTCATAAGATCAGCTCTAGGTCCAGCTTAAAAGGAAAAAAAGAAGTTTGTAGCATAAATGCAACATTGGGATTTCAGTCTAAATGAAATCATTGAAATAAACCTTTTACATCTTTGTTTCACCACTTAAATAGTAATATATATTTAAAAAAACCTGACTTTTAGAGGTCAAACAGCATAGACTCAATATGAATATGTCCTAAAACTGAACATGTCCTAGTAAAGCAATTCTAAGACCTTAAGCTTCCTGGAAGCTCAAAACAAGGATTCCTGACTCTGGAAGGAGATCAGATGCTTTAATGCAGCATATTTACACAAGCAAGACTCACAATAAACAAGGCACAGTTTTATTTATTTACAATTTCATCTAAGCTGAGGCTGCAAAAGAAAAGGAGACAGAATTGACTTCAAAAAGAAAACTCAAGGTAGCAAAAATAAAAGCTATACACAAAGATTTAGTCTCTTTCACATCTACTCCATCTCTTTCTTCTTTTTCTTTTTCTTCTCAGAAACCACACATTTGGGGGCGTCTTCTGCCGTCTCTGCATCTACTGTTTCAGCCTTTCGTTTCTTCTTCTTTGCTGTGCCGTTAGTTTCATCTGTTACAGTATTTGTGGCTTCTTCTTCTTCTACGTTGGCCGACTCAGATTTTCTTTTCTTCTTCTTCTTGGCTGGAGTCTCTTCTCCATTTTCCGCTGCAGCGGTTTCTTTATCCTCGACCTCCATCTCCTCAGTGGTTTGTTTCTTTTTCTTTCTCACCTCGGCTGCACCAGCTTCTCCATCCTTCAAGGAAATATTTAGAGTTAGTGACAAACACACACATACGTGTTCACAAAAACAGTTAAAACTGCAAATTTTATGTAATTTTAAACCTATTGTTCTATTAACATAAATTAATTCTGTAAATACTTTCAAACATTGGATAAATCCTGACCCTTGAAGCGGGTACACTGACATTTCCTCCAATGTTCTAGCTTTTTTTCATCTCTGCACGTTCTCGCGGGCCAGATAAAATGAAGCAGCGGCCCAGATTTGGCACGTGAGCCTCGACTTTGACGCGTCTTAGCGAGTCGTTTGAATTTGCAATTGCTGCACAGAGCCAAGTCAGAACAGAACTGTCCAGCCTTTTCAACTTTATTAAAATAAAATAAAAACATTTTCTCTTTGTCCTTGGAAACAGAAGGTCAAACTCAAATGATCTCACTTTTCATTTTGACATCAAAAGCTAATTTGCAACAGTAAAATAACTCACTTATGAAAAGACTCAACAAAATCAGTTTTAATGAAACAGGCTTCGTGTACCAACTAGGGACCAGAGAAGGCCTTGGGTCGGTTCACGGAGGGTAACTTTTGTTAGTGTGCGACTCTCTTCAGTGATCAAGCCCACTGAGGAGGACCAGCCAATGGTTCGGAGTCGAGGTCATGTAGCATGTCGTACACTGAGAAGAGACCACGTTTGTGGGTCAAGTCTCAAATCGAAACATGCCAGCTCGCTGGTGAAAGAAAAGCTTACCTCAGCTTCGCCGTTGGTTTCTCCATTTGCTTCGAGCTCTTGTAACTTCTTCTCGCGCTTCTTGCGTTTCTTTTCCTTCTTCTCCAGCTTGCGTTTGATTTCAGCGGCAACATCGGTGGCCTGCAGAAAGAACAGAAGCCAGTTAAAAACGGAGCGAAACCCATCAAGAGTGCTGGGTAAGAATCATCAACGCTGCATCAGGCTCATTAAATCAGCTTTTACCCTCACCGAGATGTCAGGGAAACGACTGTCATCATTCGCAGCATTAAGAGACTCGCCTCAGGCGTCTAAAACATCGCTCACCTCTTTCACCGCCTCCTTCATGACGTCCACATTTTTCCGCGGCACATCGCCAGTCTCATAGAAAGACAGGCGCTCCTCCACCTGTTCACGCAGCTTGTCACCAAACACACTTGTGGGCACCTCTGTAAGAAAGCAAACCAATCAATAACAGCCCAGTGGGGGTTCACAACACGCTTTTTAGTGTTTACAAAAGGCAGGAGGCTTTGCTCAGGAAATAACTTCTCAACATCAACCCAAGGGATGAATGCTGTTGACGAAAAATATGAGCATCACTGCAATTATACCACCAGAGCCATAAGCCAACAAAGGCACAGAAAATTAACGTGGATCAATGCCAGCACTCACCAGAAAAACAGTCGATGCGAGAGGCAATTGTGCACTTGTTCGCCAGATATCTGGAGATGCGGCCTTTGTTCTTTGCTGCAGCGCGTCCAATAAAGGTTGAGTGGAAGATGAGGCCGTACTTGGGCGTGTTGCCACGCGTCTTCAGGGCTCTGTGCAAAAATACAACGACTTTCACACTTACAGGTAGCTTAAAATGTTATTCAATCAAAATCAGAAGTCAGTCATTCTGTAAAACTCAAAAAAGGGTTCCGCCAACTTGAACCAACTGCAGTAACAAAACAGCTCCCTCTTGTGGACTTTAACATGCATTTCACAAATGAAGTCCACAAGAGGACTTCATGGATGGTTCACCTCTGATTTTTAAAAAAGGGGAATAAAGCAACAAATGTTTCAGAGCTGGGGTACACCTCAAACATTAAGAGTCAGCTCCATCCAATAATCTACCTCTGTGCTGTGAGTGGATGCTCAGACTGTGGGGGTGCATTAGGGCGAGAGGGATCACTCTGAAGAAGGCTGCTCTGTAGTTTTTAAGCCTTCTTCAGTCACCCTGCTCTGCTCCAGCCCTGCCCTGCCATCACTGCAACCACATTTGCCCCCAGCAGGGAGGGGGTGCCCCAGTACCTGAACAGGGCCTTTTCTGCTCCCAGGATCTGAACGGTGGATGCCGGGTACTTGGCCAGGTTGGTTAAACTGCCAGCATGAGAGATAAGTCGAGCCCCAACCTAAAACACAGAAAACTCTCAGTCGTGCGGGACAGGAAAAGGGTCAATCTTAAACATGCAATTTGAGGACCATCAGCACCGGATATGTTTTTCATCACGGATATTCAGGGGATTGACAGATTTTGGCATAACATCACTGGTCCCATTTGCTAAGACTTTAAAGATGTTAGCTCATGCTCACCACATCTCCTATTAAGGCTGCCAGGTTTGGTGCCACCTGCGTCATCTTGGAACGGAGGTACTCCTGCAGCTCCAGACGATACGCAGCCAGAGACACGACACGATTTGAGAACCTCTCTATGTTGATCAGGTCAATGGGAGAGATATCCATACCTGAAAGAACACCATCAGGAGACTTAAAACAAAAGGAAAACTCGTACCGTGTACTAGACCGTTATATTTGTTAGGTTGTCTCTCCCGACAGGATCCGCAGTGAGGACCAGCACCTTCACTACAGGTTTATGAGAGAGCTTCTCTACCCCCCTGTGTTAGGCACCAAGGACAATTATTGGTCCAAGGTGGGCAAAAAAGGGGCACAACATGACCTAAAGTCTCCACATCTCTTAGGAGTGTCCATCTGAATAAGAGCCCAAGTGTTGGACAAAGAGGCTCCTAATTTCCAAACAGTGTTACGTTACCTTTAAAGCTATCCATAACTAATCAGTGAATTGGTTACATTCAAACTTGTAGTATACTGACCCATAGAGCTGCGTGATGCATCCAGGATGGCCTGAGCCTTGGCACTGTCCATCACCACCTCCTCCAGGCCCTCCAGACTCTCCTCCGACAGCTCCTTCCTGTTTCCAATGAGCTGAGCGAGACGACAGTACATCGAGTTGTCTGCCACAATTTTAATCAGTTCTGGGAAGTGGTATCCATACCACTCGCTGTAAACAAATACAGAGCAAGGGCATTAGCTAGTTTAATGCTGACAACACAAGATAGAAGACTTTTGAACTACACCAAATATACCACGTCTGGCAAGATGTCTCACCCAACAGTGATGCCTTACCAGACCATAGCTAGCAGACCTCAATTATGAGGAGATGTTGATGTACCTCCTGTTTCTATACAGACAATACTCTGTGGTGCACTGCCTGTGGTAAGCATTAGGAGGATGCTCAAGAACAGACATGCCTCATTTGAGAAAAAAAAGAAGCAAACACTAAACCATTACAACCAGCAGAACTGCAGCGAGATGGAAAGTCTCACGTTAAGACCCCAAAAACTAAAACACAATCATACATACTTTATCACATTCTTCTAATAAAGTCAAACATTTATACGAGTCTGCCCAGATGGGGATGCAGTTACAGAGATGCAACAAGAGAAATGCAAACTAAACAATGACAAAGTTTCATGACAGCTTTCAACAGATGAAAAGAACACAAGCCTACCGGACACGCATGGCAAAAGTGTTGATGTCTTTGTCGAGCTGGTCCAACAAAGCGATGGACTGGATGATCATGTTGTCGGCTCTGTTCACATTAAACTTGACTTTTGCTCTGGAGTAGCTGTGACCAAGACCCAGCTGGGCTTTCGAGGCGGCCTGGGCAGTCAGACCCTTCACCAGGGAGTGAAAGTGAAGACGCACACCTTATGAAAGAAAAAAAACGTTTGTTTTGATTTTTAAAAAGATAAATGTAAAAACAATGAGCATCTAGTGGCTGTTCAGATTTTCAGTATGAACCATCATAAATGTCAGGGTCACAGCATTACATCACAACAGACCACACTGTCTACATACCAACTTTCCCAAAGATGCCAGCTCAGTTCTCAGTAGTCCAACATACCCAACTTGACTCATTCAATGAACAAAAAAATAGTATAAATGCCTCCTCACCTCTGGTTATCTCTGCCACGACCCCACCGGTTTGGATGGAAATACTAAATTCTTCTTGTAGAGCTGCTCCAATTTTGGAGTCTGAAACCCCCAACACTGCCTTCTTCTTCCCAGACAGGGGGAGGTTTGTCTCAAGGAACAACTTGAGATCAGCATGAACCACACCTGGAACAAACAAGATTATACTTTGGTTTAAATTGAGTCCCTGTTGGAAGGCCCCATCTCTGTCCAAGGTGACCATTATGTATATATTATTAATTATATAAAAAAAATTTAAAAAAAATTTAAAAAAAAAAGGGGGGGGGGGGCTATGCCCTTCATATGACAATTCTCCATATGAGTTAGTCCATTGACTTAATTTTCATATTGAGATTGACTTTATACATGTATTTTCAGATATGCATTTACCACACAAAAATTGGTAGGCCTTAGGCAAAATTATAAATCATTGCCAAAACAAAAATTAAAACTGCTATCAGGCCAGCTACTCAGATGTTCAGTATTGACATAATGCTGTCAGCACATTCACTCAGTGGATTGACAGATTTAAAAACATCATGACATCTGAGGTCAGTTTCATTTTGATATGACAGAAAAAAGGCTCACCCTCAGAAATAGCATTCATGTTCTCCAGGGCTGCTTGAGCCGACTTAAAAGGAAAGAAGGCTGCCAGGTTCACCATGCTGTTGAACTTCGCAATGCTCAGAACACTCTCCTCAACCTTTCAGACAAATAGATGGAGTCATGTTGGCTCTATTTTAAGCATGAACTGGAGCAGCAGAGGAGAGTAGACTCACCTGAGGCAGCAGCATGCCGATCTCCTCCACTTCTCTGACTGCAAACAGTGCATAGCCTGACGCATGCTCGAACAGCACGTGTAACAAAACCTGCAGGCCAATTAAAACACATTACTACAACTTCGTCTTGTTAGAGGCAGCATGCTATTGGCAAAATTCTAATATTTGCAGGCATTTTGAGTCTGTAAAGATGTTTTAATCTACTGATGTCTCAGTCTCGAACGAAAGGGCTCAGAGCTGGCTCAACCCCCCCCCTCCATTCGTATTTTCTACACACATATATAATACATACGTAGAGAGAAAGATCAATCGATCTGATCTTATCAAATTGATTGTACACTTTGTAGTGTTGCGTTCCATCTTGAGTATAATAAACCATTTAAATTTGATTTAATGTATGTTTTGTCCATTAGTAATTCATGTTACACATTTTGTTACGCATTTTTGGTGATAGGATAGGTTCATTTAAGCAACAAAATATACAAGGAGCCACTTGGATCCGGATCTCTGCAAATAACCGGAATTCGCGTGCACGTGGTTACCTGCTGTATGGTCGGTAGGCCGCGACACGTGCGTTATTCTGTATTCAAATAATAACCATATTCGTGTTATCAGACTCCGGTATAAAGAGCTAATAAGCTCCCAAAAATCAAACTAAAAAACACATACGTCACCACGTGGTTGTCCTGACGAACCCACGTGTTGCCCAGGGCCCCCAGCCATGCGCCCTGCTAGCAAGCGCTAATAGCCTAGCCAACGCAAATAAACTTCGATTCGTTTCCAGAAACGCGCTTAAAAGATTAATTTAAAATCTATATTTGCAATCAAACCACTAGTCTACGTCTAAAACCTGTAACCTCTGTTTCAGGCGTTTAAACCTGCAACAGTTTGAATCCGTTACGGATGTTAGCCACAGAGACGAAAAGGCCCGGAAGCTCGTTAGGGTTTAAAAGTGAATCTTTTTCAGTTTTTACTTCTGAAAAGCCTGACATTTAGACGTTTAAATACAACCTTAGAGGAAAAGGTTTGCGGTTCAGCTCGGATGGTTTAGTTAGTTTCTCTTACCATGCTTAGAAAAATCTGTGCAGTAGCAGCACCGTGCGTCTGTTCTGCTGCTTCTCCTCCAGTAAAAGGACTGGTAGAAAAAAAAGTTTCAGCAAGCTGCCGCGTCACGACTCAGGTCCCACGTGATCTTTGTAAAAACGCAAGTTCCTAAATTCCCCGCCATGTTGCCCGTGCTATTTAGAAAATATGTTAAAAAATTGCACAAAGCTGTTGAATTGATGAATAAAATAAAGTAAAATAAATGTAAATTTTAACCACAAAATCTCAAATTTGACAACATTTAGCAATTTTTATGATGAAATTGAGGCTAAAATCCTAAATCTTTATGGTATTAATCACACATTTCAATAAACTGACTTTTGCTAAAAAGCAGATTTGCTGTAAAGTTGCAAATTTTGCAAGAGCAAGTCTTTTCCCCCAACAACCAAGACTTTCTGTTGTACAAATGTCACAAAATTGGGACTTTTTGACTTAAAATTAAAAGATTTTTGTTCTAAATTAGCTACTTTTTGCAACATTTTGACATAAAATTACAAGAATCGTAAAAATGTTTTGTATGTTTTTGTATAATTTTAATTTTTTGGCACTAAAATCATAATCTTTCTATTTAAAAGGAAAAGTCAATTTTTCAAAAATCACAAGTGTAGATAAAAATGAGAAACTTTGTTGCAAAATAGTTTTCAAACATTTGCCAAATTATGACTTTTTAACATTAACCAGCTGCTCTCCTCACCTGTTATTCCACTTTTTAGGTCAGCGCCAAATCAAACAGGCAGTCGCATTGAAAACAGGTTGTCACAGGCCAGATGAAATGTTGGCAATAAATCTTATTCTGCTAATTTCCCTCAATGGTGCCTCATCACGTAAGAAAAATTAATTTGTAAAATGAGCAGCAGAGGTGAGTATGTGGGCTGCGCCATGAAAGACTTCACATCATTTTCTATTTCTTTTCTGGCTATCGGCTCTTATTTTGAGCTTCCGGTAACCCCGGGTGTTTTTTTTTTTTTTTTTTAAGTCAGTAAAGCTCAAAATCCTTACAATAGCTTTTACATATTTTTTGACAGCTTAATATCAGTTCTGATGCCATTCTGTCTTCTCAGCTGATTGTAAAACAACTACAGGGTTGCATTTTGATGTGTACCTCTCTGAACTCACTTTTCTTTGCTTTATGGCCAAAAGTGCCATGGAAAAGTGAAAAGGAGAGGCCAAATGGAGAAGGTTATAGATTAAGAAAATTCTTTTTTAAAAAAGATTTGAAAATGCTGCCAGGGAAAAGATAATGGAAATGAGAAACAGAATTACCTATTTAAATGCCTGAAAAAGAAAATTATTCCTAAATGAATTTTCAAATTCAGTTAATTATTTCTTTTATTTGAAAATGCATTTTCAAAAAGACTTTAAATGTTCATTATTTAATAATAAATTTATTATTACATAACTCCTTTAAAAATCATATTGAAATATTCTAAATGAAAAAATGAAATTATACTATTATTTTATGTATTTATCAACTGATTTACAATGCAATTAAGTGATATATAATTTTATTTCTCAATTAATAACAAAGAAAAAGCTGTATTACCATTTGCATGACACCCACGGTCATCCATAGGCTTCATGTTATTCACTCCAAATTCTGGCCTGAGACTCATCAGAACCAGCAACGTTCTCTAATCTTCTGTCGTCTAAATTTGGTGAGCCTGTGCAAAACGCAGCCTCAGTTTCCTGTTCTTAGCTGACAGTAGCAGCATCTGGTGTGGTCTCCTGCTGGTGGAGAACATCTGTTTCAAGGTCCACCATGTGTGTTCAGAGATCCTATTATGTGACCTACTGGTCTGTCCATTCTCCTCAGATTCATGACACCAACCTGGTATTTTCATGCACACAACTGCCTTTCACTGGATATTTCTCTGTAAACCTTAGAGACAGTTGTGTGTGAAAATCACATTAGATCAGCTGTTCTGACACACTCAGACCAGCACATCTGCACAAATAACCATGTATGTCACTCATATCCCCTTTCTTCACCTTTAAGATGCTTGGTTTGTACTGTAACAGTTTGTTTTTCTTTTACTTTTTTTTTTTAACCACATCTACATGTTTTTAAACAGATGGAAATGTGCCTCATTGAAAAACTACATAAATCTACATGCTAGGTGAAGGAGAAATGCAGCAAGAGCTTATGCATCACTGGTGTTATGTGAAGTGCTACAGAATATGTACAAAGCTGTACTCGCTCACTTTACAGATAGAAAATGGTTATTTTTTTAACTGCCCACTTCTACAAAGTAGCCTGACAGCAGTATAAACATAAGCACAACAACATTCTGCCACCTGGCAGGAAAACAGTCAAGTGTCATATTTAGGAAACCATCAATAAACCTCTTCAGAGTCACAAGGTTCCCAGGCAACAAATATATTTGGGTCTCTATGTGCGCAAAAACACAAATTGCAGGCATGTTATAAATGTCACTCCGTGTTAGATAATAACTTAAAGTTGAGAATTTATGACTCTCCTTCTTGGGCAGATTGCCTTCTGCTTGTTTTTTTTTTAATTCAACTTAGTGACCTTAATTAAAGTCTCGTCTCATTTAGACCAGACTCTGCTTCCCAGTTTGCACTTTGTTTTCTTTGGAATTTCTTTTGAATTAGATTTTTTTTCTTCCAAAGCTGTGTTTGTAAAAAGAAAAAAAAAGAAAAGGAAAAGGTACTTTCTGGTAATGTCATGATACAACTATGAATAAATGACATAATAACTACACTGTTTTGTTCCTTGAAGGCAAATAATGAAAAAGAATTTGCAATAAAGCAGTTTACAGAGCTGTCCATAAGGGTGGCAGCTACACACACATACACACACACCATGGAAAAGGCAGTATCCTAATAAAAGAAGCTATTCTCCAGTGTCATGTCTGTGTTTCCAGGAGCATGGAGGAGAGTCCTTGAAGGAGGCTGTTGAGGACCGGATGTGAGGGAGGACGTGAACCAGAGGAATCAGGAGAAGGCTTGAATATAAAGGCTGACGGGGACAAGCTTACGCTCACACTGGTGGAGCCCCCGCTCATCTAAAGAACCGAGGCTGACACAACACGTGAGTAACTGTCTCCCTGGGACTCTCTGCTGCTCCTGCTGCTGAAACGTGAGCTTTCCCTTCTGCATTTCCCCCTCTTTGATGTCCTCTCATTGTCCCCACACGTCTGTGTGGAGGGACATGTTGCTGCGGTGAGCCTGGCTCCCTCCAGCCTCTTGTCTGTTGTAAATTGCAAGTTTATTTGTGGAGCACATTTCAGCAACAAAGCAGCTCAAAGTGCTTTACATCATGAGAGAGAACGCAACAAATAAAATAAAATACAGTAAATATATCAAAATGTAAAATGGCTTAAAGTTAAAAACTAAAATAGTTTTAAAAAGAGAGAGAAGAAAATGATCTTTCAATTCAATCAAAGGCAGCTATAAACAAATGAGTGTTTAACTTTGGTTTGAAAGAACTGAGGGTTTCAGCGTTCCTGCAGTTTCTGAGTTTGTTCCAGATGTTTGAAGCGTAAAAACTGAACGCTGCTTCTCCATGTTTGGTTCTGACTCTGGGGACACAGTAGACCTGTACCAGAAGACCTGAGCGGTCTGGGTGGTTGCTACGGTAACATGTCTCTGATGAATTCCAGTGCTTCATAAACTAACAGAAGTATTTTAAAGTCTGTCCTCTGAGATACAGGGAGCCGGTGTAAAGGCCTCAGAAGGGGCTGATGGGATCTATTTTCATAGTTTTAGTGAGGACTCCAGCTGCAGCGTTCTGGATCAGGTTCTGGATCAGCTGCAGCTCTCTGTCTTAGGCAGACCTTTGAAGATACTGTTGCAGCGATCAGTTGAACTGATGGATGATGTGTTTGTCAAGATCCTGCTGAAACATTAACCCTTTAATCCTGGAAATGTTCTTCAGGTGACGTGTTTCTGTTTATGAGTGTAGTCTGATTTTGACCTGAGGACAATCGTGCTATTATCAGTTAGTTTTTTGTTTCTTTTTTTTTTTTTTTTTACTAATTTTTGTTGACCTATTTTCACTCACACATATTTTATCTTCGCTGCTGCTCAAAAACACACTCATGAATCTGTGTTAGTGTCCACTTTTTCCTTTATGTCTCTATAAGACCTCTGGTGTAGGTGTGGCGTATATAATGTGTGTATGTACGTGTGTGCAGGTGAGAGCAGAATGACCATACGTGGAGCAGTTTCCAGTTGTGTGGTGCTGGTGTGCCTGGTGACGCTGCTGCTCGAGAGGACCGAGGGCTATATGACGTTTTTAAGCCCACAGGAGATGAAGAGGGTAAGTAGTTTTTCAATCAGTCCGCTAACTGATGGAGGGAAAAGTACTACCAGCTGTTCTGAGTTTTGTTTTTTTATTACTGAGTTCCAGCTATGTAAATGTTGGAATCTCAGACATAGTTGCTTTTGCATGATTGTAACAAGTGTTGAACAGTTATATGTTTTAACACATGAATAGTGGTAGAATAAGGACTGATTGACCAAAAAGAAAAAAAGCCTCAGCTCTATGCTTAACAGTAATTAAATTTGAGCATTATTACATATTTTTTCCAACAAAACAAAACAATCCTTCTGTCACCGGTTCCATTTTTTTCTTTTGGCCCTTTGGCAGTGAATTCAACTTTTTAGTTAGCCTTGCTGTGCTGGTCAGGAACAAGAATAAAGACCACCATCAGGCTCTTGGATGAACTTCTGAAACTCTACTGACAATTCAATTAGCCAACACTTGACTCTCAGTAGTTTTAAGTGTTCCTCCAAATTTAAAGTGACTAAAAAATAGGACAAATACAAAAGTTTATGTATAAAGAGTAAAAAAAAAGTGTTTATAGGCTACAGAGATCTTCATGCTGAAAAGTGAAAGATGCGGGAGGATATCTCTTGTGCGTTACAGAACTTTATTTTACTTTTATTTTCTGTATGTGTTTGTGCATCTCAGCTGCAGGAACAAGAAGGTAAGAAAGACATGGAGCCTCGATCAGAGGACGGCCAGGCTGAAGAAGTCATCCACCAACAGCTTCCTCTGATGGATCGTGATGGAAGTCCTGTGAGTGCACACAACTTCACTACCAGCAGCATCCAAGCTTTCGTCCAGCTCTCTGCGAATCATTTGCTTTGTGTTTATGTCCAGGATAAAACGTTGGAGATTGCTGTCCGTATTCCCTCCAAACAGCTAAATCCCATGGCTCCAGTGCTCAAAGAAATCATCCACGAAATAGTCGAAGAGCATCAGAAAGGTATTTAACGTAGCTGTACGACACACTTGCAAAAAACTGAAGTTTTTTGCAAGTGTGTCCTCTTAGTTTCTCAATGAAGATGAAACAGTGTTGGTTGATAATAATTAACAGCTATTTGGTGACCATAACATTCTTTCACCTTCTGTCTCTGCAGCCAAATAGCGAGACCAAGAGCACAACAGGATGAAGGCTGTATAAATTAGAAAACAAAAAAAACAAACAAAAACAAAGACCTGAATGCTTAAGTGTTTTGTTGTATTTAAAATTGATCAATAAAGTGAAATGATTATATAATGCTTGGAGCTTCTGTTGTAATTGGTGAGAGTTGGCCACATGGTGCCAGCAGATGTTTCTCTGATGAATACAAGACACAAACGCTCCAGAATTTCTTCCATAAATACTCTGACAGGATGCGTCTTATTTTCAGTCGCTCATTATTCAAACCAATGTGAGAAAAACGTGACCAAGTCTTACAGCAAATGTTGCGCTGGAAATATAGAAAACACAATGCCCTAAATCAGGGGTAGGGAGCCCTGGTCCTGGAGAGCCCTGGTCCTGGAGAGCCCTGGTCCTACATGTTTCAGGTGTATCCCTGTTTCAACACACCTGATTCTAATTAGGACTCATCATCAGCTTGTTACCAAG
>JBAMYA010000020.1:9854248-9866266 GCA_037176975.1 Arrhamphus sclerolepis
CACACACACACACACACACACACACACACACACACACACACACACACACACACACACACACACACACACACACTGATTCCTGCCCAAACTGTACCTCTACTCCTCCCACTCCACCCTTGTTATAGATTGTGACCGGCGGTAAGTGATGCATTATTCATTACCAACATGTCTTTTACTGATGGATGGCTGTTTGAAAGCCCTGTCTGTTAAATAAATCAACAAATAAAAATGCAAATTCTCACATTTCAAGTGAAGCAGCCCAGCCAAAGTCCCTCCCCCACATGTCTGCTTTCCTCTCTGTCCACAGCATTTCCAGTCTCTCATACAGACACACACTAGTCACTCTTATTCTCCCAGTTGTTTTTTTCTTCTTCTTTTCTCTTCTTCTGTCTTTGTGCTTGGAAGGAAGCAGCCTGACAGATTTACTTGTTTGAGCTTCTGCTGCTTTTCTTCCTTGCCCTCCTTAATCAGCCCTCATTTAGGGCCTCTCCATCACGTCCAAACACATGCAAACATGACTTCATGTTACTAAAGCAAACTATAGCATTTTAAAGCTTTTCAGCCACTGATGAGTGCTGCTTCAAGTTAGTTTGAAAACATGACATATCAAGGTCTGTAGGCACGTGCAGAGGAACACAAATTCATTCTGAGTGAAAGTTGGGCTGGTGTCTGCTGCCCACCCACATGCATAATCAACAAGTGCATCCCAAAGATGGCCTTTACCTGAGAGAGCTGTGTGCACAACTGGGTGATGCAAATCGATGAAGCTTTAAACGAGCAGAGAATTATGTTAGCAACATCAGTTGAGCGTGCTTTAAAGAATTCATGTTTTGTATCTGGAATAGCCATCGTTTGACTGTGTACACACTGAATAATTTATCAAGCCCGCCAGACGGAGGGATTGAATCTCTATTAGCTTAATCTCCCCCGTTTTGGTTTATTTATTTCACTGCACATTCTCTCATTTCTATTCCATGGAAAAAGCATCGGGTCCTCTCCCTCTTATTCTCACACACCTGCAAGAAACAGTTTAATTTTTTTTTTTTTTGTGGGAGCGCCTCACTGTTTTGGTTTGTTAATGCTGCTTATTCGGGCTCAGTAGGCGCTTCAACAAGAAAAAGAGTTTACCACTTGGACAAGAATGATTTTTTTTATATTGTCTTCGTTAAGTGAAAGCTCATTGAAAGGTATTTACATTGTGTATATTTACTAGAGCTCTAACTGCACTTCAGTCCTGTGTGTGGTTGGATTGCACTGTTTTTATTTTGAGGGCATAAAGTAGTACAAGGATGGCGATTTACAGCTGTGTTATAAACGTAGCCAGTGCCGCGTCAATAAGTTGAGGGCACATGCAGGGGAGGGGAGGAGTTGAGGCTGAATCCAATCAACAACAACAAAACATTTCTTTTATTTCTTCATTTTCAGGTTGGACTTTTCTGTGGTTGAGTTATTGGATATCTTAAGTCCGATCTCTACTACTGAGCAGCAGAAGCCAAGTGCTCAAAGGCCCAAAACATTGCGTCACAGGTCAACCTTCACTTCTCTCAACTCTGTTGGCCGAATCCCCCTTAACCCTGGTGGGCCCTTTCCTCAGAGTACGCAGCAAGATCTGGAAGAAAGCCAGCTACTGGAAGATATTTTTTTCGTTTGTTGACAAGGTGGAAAACGAGGAGCAAGAAAATAGTCTCTTGAAATTCACCAATCTAATCTTATTATCTTATCATTTTTTTTTTTTCCCAAGTCATTTTCTACTAGCATATTAAAATCAAAATAATTGATCTTGAAAAACTGTGATGGTATTTATTCCATTATTGTTTCTTTATTTAAGGATACAAGTGTTTATTTATCCACAATTAATATACTTGGTTCAGCAGTTGCCTCCACCAAGTGGCAACTATCCCACTTCCAGATTGAAGCTCATCCAGGTAGTATGTTTTGTTGCAGTTCCTCCACTGACCACTAGGTGGTGGCTCCAAAACAGAGCAAATCCCCCACCGACCTCAATTTTAAAAATTGGGGTGGGGTGGGGCGGGTGGGGCATGGGGCTTCAAAGGCTCTCTGTACAAATCTGAGTCATGACTTCAGTCGGTTCCTCCATAGTTACTTACAGTCAGAGTCAGTAATGCAAAAAGAGCAGAAGTTGCATATTTTCATGAAGAATATTCTACTATAACTGGTATAAATAACTTTTTTTGTGGGGGGGTGGGGGTGTTTCAAACATACAAATGGATTGTAAGAAATATCCAAGAAATATATACAGATACACATATACTAAGTGAAATAAAAGTATTTGCAGTGCTAGGGAGTTGAGGACTAGTGGAGTGAATGGATTACACTCCTGGAGGGTCAGTAAGTGTGGAGGTCAGAAGCCAAAGGCTGGGGAGAGGTAGCTTTTCCTAAGCCTGCAGGTCCTGAACTAACGGTGGCGCTGAATGAGAAAAGACGACTCGTATGCGAATCGGACATTAGGCGGCTGAATGATGTCATCTCCTGCTTACAGTTTACCCAACCTGAGGTTCCTGAAAGCCTCTTTTGCAGTTCTGTTCCTGATACACGGCAACGATCCAGCCCCTGAAAAACTACCTGGAACCCTGAGAGTGGAAACACACCTATCACTACCACGACAACATAAATGAAAACTCAGTCTCATCTCTGATTCTCAGTCCAATGCATAATGCATAAATCATACAACCTCAGTGATTGCCCCTCGCTTTATCCATCATCTATCTTTCTGTTGCATTTTATGGAGCTTTGTGTGTGTGATGTAATATTGATGGCAGACATTACCCTTAAAATAGGGGTATTTATTTTTCAGTGAAACTGGAGTAAGCTGAGATGATATATAATTATGACACCACACAGGATCATTTATTCTAGACTGTGCTTTATTATTGGGCTAAGCTGAGACGCATCATTCATGTAAAATTACAAAAGATGAGTCCAGGGGACCAGAGAATGCTGCAGTCTGGAGAGACGGGGGGTGGGAGCTTAAAGCGCACTGCCCAATCAGAAGCTCAGCTCTTCAAGAACCTGGCAAAGCTTAATATGCAACATTCATTTCCCCACTCTCCATCTGTGCTGAAATTGGATATTACAGTATATTTCCAGAATACTTTGAAAAAAATCAAATGATGTAAATAGGAATTTTTAGCAACACTACAGAGCTTTAGAAATAAAACCACATTGATAACATCAGTAAAGAAAATAAGAATTCTTTTTTTTTCTTTTTTTTAAATGAAATAGTGCAGTCTTCATTGAATTCTGTTCTTTGCAGGGCACAGCAGTCGAACAAGATCAGAGCTCTGTCAAACAATTAAAAGCAACATGGCAAACTGATTTAAAAGCAAAAGCAGTTTTATGCCACCAATTAATCAGTGATGAACAAGAAGTCAATATTTTTCTCATTATACATTAGCAGCAACTCATTGTGACCCTTAGGCATATCCTATCCTCTGTTGTGAGCGAATATTTGATTTAACACTTGGCTTAAGATAAATTGTTTAGGTAGGAATTACACCCTTTTATTCCACATAGTTTTAAAGTTTCAGAATGGAAGCAATTAGTAATTAGACCAATTTGGCATCTTTTCAACAATATTATCAAAGCTTTTTTTTTTCTTTTTTTTTTAACATAACAGAACAAACTAATTACAATATACATATTTATATATAAGGCTTTAGTGTTGTACTGCAATGTTGTGGTTAGTTTATGAGTGGCATGAAAACACAAACAGTCTCTGAAGGAGTTAAATTGAACATATCTGATAGTTGCAGTGGTCAAGAAGTGATGGAGCAATACAAAGTAGCACTTACAAGCAGACAGGGCCAGTGGCAATAATGGAGCTCAGATCTTGAATCAAACAGTGCAAATAAATAAAGACAAATAAATAAACAAAGATAAATGATTAAAATCTATCTCTGACATCACTTGGTCATTAGGAGTTTTTTTTTTCTCCATCATCAAAGAAGTGCTGAAGGCATGGTCCTGCAGACAGGAGCAATGTTCATCTGTGGACCACAACGGTAGCCCGTGCATGTCATATAAAAACTATTTGGTCACGTACCAACTCATAGAAAAATAATGCCATGAAAGCATGCATATCATCTCAGACATGACTTCTAAATAAATATCTAAACAAATAAATGAATAGAACTCACTAAAGTATTTCCTTTTTTTTTTTTTTATAAAATAGGTCGATGTGTGTCCAAGCTCTAACTGAGGTCAATGCTCTCCCTGACTGTATTCTGGATAAATGCCTTGGTCAGGTCCTACAGTTTGTACCGTATCCTAGCAACTATTTTTTTTGTACCTGGTTTTAATGAGCATTATCACATTTTCATTCATATATATATTAATATATTTTAAGTATTTAAAGTATTTTATCCAGTCCTTGTAGATAGAAGTAAAAGTCCTATAAAATATGCAAACCTATGTACAGAGGAAAACGGAGCAAAAAAGAAATAATTTACAGTATATTCATCAGTTTATGTATTTATATATATATATATATTTATATTCAAACTTCTGCTCTGTCTCTTGCTGTTGTTGAACCACTTAACTTTGTTTTACTTATCCTATGTAAACTTGCAGCTTTAAGTTTTAGCGAATGAATATGATGTTCCCATTGATGTTCTACTTCCCCTTCTTTCCCTGGACATGATAACATGGATAAACGACATGAGCGTTTGCTTAAAAAAAAAATCAGAAGACAAACAAACAAACACAAAACTGTATGAAAGCACTTTTTTCTTTTTTTCTTTTTTAAACTTGACTTAGAGCAGTTAGAGGCAGTCAAAAAGGGCACACAGTGTGACAATCGCGCTAACCAGACATGTGACATTTAGCTTGATGTTATTGTTAGATAGAAACAGTTCAGGTGGACATGCAAGAGGTTTTGTTCTGATCCTCTACTGATCATGTTGGTCACCTGGCTTGCACCGAATGCCATGCTCAGGATTATTTTTTCTTTCTTTCTTTCTTTTTTTTTTTGTGGCACACATAAACAGAGGCATCCTGGGATGTGTAGTGTGGTCTTTAAGCCTCACTGGATTTGGAAGGTAAATGTTAAATTATTCAAACTGCTAAAAAGGTTAGGCACAGACGCTGGGGAAATGGCATAATGAGCAGTTTATAGGAAAACTTGTAACAGCACCCAACAGGAAGCATTGTCTTTCAAAGTGTCATATCGCCTTATAAATATTCATATATATAAATATTCATTAAGTAATCTCCACCAGAGTCCAATAAATCCAAGTGTGTTGACCTTTTGCAGGTGTATAGTAGGTGTATAGGAGGTGTTTTTGTTATGAGAAACTGTATGCTAAAGCAATAAGAAGCCAGCCTCAGTGATACAGCAGTTGTAATGGTTAAATGGCTTTTGACATGTATTGCTTCATTTTACAGTTTCATTGCAGTTTTATGCTTATATTTAATTGCACAAGGACATATAATGACATATAATAAGGCAATATAACTTCCTTTAAAGTATATGCTTCATGTCAAGTATAGCCAGTAAAGATTCACAAACTGCAGGATGGGAAGGTACATAAAACCCGTTCCCTTCTTCTGGTCAGTCAGAAGCTAGCTCTCCAGCATTTTCATCAACGTTATGTCCTTGTCACAGGCGTTAAAATTATACCGCTTGGTCCAGTAGGCGGAGCCACGTCCCTTGTTAGGTCATGATGTACCAGTCTCAATTTAGAACAATACCTTGCCATTTTTTTCATTCTTTTTCTTTATTCTTTTTTTTTTTTAAACTCCAACCAGTGGAACGTAGTCACAGGTACCCTGTACACAGTTTATATAGTTAGTACCTGTGCTAACAGGTTACAAAATGCCCTTTTTTTGTTTGACCTGTAATCACATGTAACTACTTTAGATGTAAATGCATTTTTTTTTTTTTTTTTAAGACAGCGATGGACCAACAGTGATTGAAGGATTTATTATTTTTGACATGCAATGAAGTTTTCTATGCAGCTGACAAATGATATGGATCTGGCTGTAGTTCTGACATCATAACAGCGCATTGGCTGCGTGCAGTAGTGTGTGTTCAGTTTTTTTTCTTTTCTTTTCTTTGCTTCCGTCTTTGATTTCTGAGAGCACAGTGCTGGATGGCAGATTCTGCAGGTGACAAGGCACACCTTGACATGGTGACAGCCCATACGCTACATGCACTTTGCTGAATGCAAAAGAGAGCAACGGTTGTGAGACGTATTCATTTTGGTTCAAGTTTCAAAGAGAAGTTTGTGTGTGGCTGTGTGCGTGTGTGTGTGTGTGTGTGTGTGTGTGTGTTTAAGCTCAAATGATATGTTTGGAATAGAGTCGAAGATAATTGTCCTTTTCCTCTAAAATTATTCAGCCTGATTCTCTTAAAGCCTGCTACTGAGATGTGGCTTTTTGCATTTTGCGATAATATTTACACCGTAAGTGTTTTCTCACACGTTTCTTTTTGCAAGATTATTGTGTGTCAGCCTATAGGTATTCAGAGATAGGAATGCCTGCAGTTTTTGGGAGCTGCCAGATTTGCGATTCTTCCCAAGCAGAGCAAAATGTTTCAAACTCCATCTAAAATCTACAAAAAAATTACAGCTCAATGTGGTCAGTAGCTGTTCTATATACAGGCACACACATATAAAATATGTGCATATAAATACATATATTTGTGATTAATATCTATTATCCATATATACTGTATATATGAATACATTTGCTTGAATGCTTGTTATACATATATATGTACTGCAAATATAAGTTCATATATTTCAAACATTTCTGATGTTATTTTATCTATGAGGTTAGGATGTCAAGTTAAAAAAGATAAGGCTGTGATACAGAGCAGCCCCTCTCATGCACTCGCCATCCTTCCCGAGACAAAATGAAAAGGGGGAAAAAAAATAAAATAAACATTTTGAGTAATTGTAAACTAGCGAAGTGAGAGACCCCATTTGGTCATCTGAAATAGTTTTGCCTGTATTCAAAAAAGCATATCAGCAATATATATGTATATATATACATGTGTTGTATATATTGGAAATGTCAACTCTCCATCCAGTTAACAGTGACTGAAAGAGATGCAGTGGTCCGATTATATTAGAGCTACAAGTCCTCAGCAATAAAAATGTTTGGTCTTTTGGTCCCTAAAACAACTAAGGAATGACAGATAAGACTCCCTGGAGACCGTTGCTATGGCTCTCCTCGGCAACGGTATCCCCTGGAAACGGACAGGCACTCCGAGCTAAAGATGGCCATCCCAAATCTAAACCAATTTGTGTCCTGCAAAATATCACATTCCCTACTTAAGGTCCCTCTCTCTGAGAATTCGTCCCTCTTTGCTTCAAGTTTTATACATTGGTCTTCAAAAGTCAGTTGTCCAAAAACACCACATCACAGAAAGGTCCCTTACGGCAATCCACGATTCAGTTTTTAAAAAGTTTGTTTTGTTCTTTTTTTGGACTTTTGACATCCATATTCCCTTGCAGAGTTCAGCGGGGTTGGTCGTTGTAAGCAGATCTCATATAGTATCTTTTACTTTTTTCCCTGTTAGTGTTCAAGTAAAAGTCTTTGTGGTCCAGAAAAAGGTAGCTGTCATTCAAGCAGGGTTTTTTTTGTTTGTTTTTTGTTTTTTTTTTCTTTTCTTTTTGTGGGTCAAGAGGTGTGTAGATGTGTGCAGGAGAAAAGAAGTCCTGGGGCTAACCAGGCTGGTACAAATGCTCTCTGAGTTCCAAAGTTCTAGTACATCCAAAAGGAGGCGTCCTGGGCTCCATCGTTGGTTTCTCTCTCTCTCCCCTCTTTTTCTGAAGCAGCCTCTGTGGACCAGATGTTGAGTTTACTCTCTGTGGTGGGTAGAACATCTTCAACATATGATTCAGCTCAACAAAACCTGAAAGGATAAAAGAAAGAAATACAGTTCAAAACGGCCTGACGTTCTTTTTTTCTTTTTTTTCACACACCAAAATTCTACGTCCATACTCGAATACCTCAGCAACCATTGGATTGGAAGAGTTGACACTACATCTTGGGTTATAGGTTTCTGCAGCTTTGAATAGATTGATGAGTTGATGTCCATTTCCTAAGCCTGTAGATTTATTTTTTCAAAATCTTGGTAGGAAAAGATCAGATGATGCTAATTTAAAAACCCTTCCTCAAATGTTCCTTGAATTTCCCACCACTCAGCAGCCGCTGGGCTCCTCTAAGCAGCTGCACGTCAGTGGAAATTCAAATAACTGATGCCCACAAACGTTTATGAGGAAGAAAAAGGAGAACAACTATCTCCATAGTTTGTAACTCAAGTACGAGTAGCAAAAAAAAAGACATAATCATCATTAAATTGATCCTGAAAAACTTTCACACTTTTAGGCTCCAAGGATCAAAGGGTTCAGAATATCAGGGTTCAGAACAGCCATTCTGGCACAGATGGTGAAAGCTCCAGCGCTGTTGAATGCCCCCAACACCCCACACCCCAAAAAAGACACACTAATATTTAACTGGTCTGCCTTTAGCTCCCATTACGGCACACATTCACTGTGGCATTGTTCGGATAAGCTTCTGTGATGTCACAGCATTTATTTCTCTCCAGCATTGCACTGATTTTTCTCCAAGATCTTGTACTGGTGACGGGAACATCTCCAGCACATCCCAAAGATTCTCAGGTCTGGACTCAGGTTCAGGTGGTGGCCAGTCCATGTGTGAAAGTGATGTCAGTGCTCCCTGAACCTCAATATCACCATCTGAGCCTGATGAATCCTGACGTTGTCATCTTGGAATATGTCCGTGTCATCAGGGAAGAAAACCTCCATTGATGGAATAATCTGGTCATTCAGTACATTCAGGTAGTCAGCTGACCTCATTACGTTGCTGAACTTGGAGCTGAACCTAGACCTGACCAACTGCAGCAACCCCAGATCAAGCTTTTTTAACTGATGAGGCTCACTGATAAGTGGTTTTCTTAAGACTTCACAGCTGCTCCCTTCTCATTGTCCGTGTGGAAATGCTCTTTCTTTCACTAGTCTACTGATGGTTCCCCACTTTCCTTCTGTTGGACAGTTCTGAACCCAATTTTAAAAGTTGGAGCAGTCTCCTCAGATGTTTTCACTGCCAATAATGTGACCCTTCTGGAACAGATGAACATCTTTTCCCACGACCAGGATGTGCCTCCTGACACGGTTGTTTGAGAAATGAGAAGCTTCTGACTGCATCAGCTGGAGATAAATAATTTGTTTCCAGCTGAAACATAATCATTCCTGCAGTAATTATGGGATGGGAGGCTCTTACCTATTTGCTTAGTTATATCCAGGTGATGACTTTTTTTTTCTTTTTTTTCCTGGATGGACAGTGTATGATGGCAGAATCCTTAAAAGACACCTGTCTCTAAAGCTTCTTAGCCAGTAAGACTGGTTTGGACAAACAGGGATCACTGTGAAAACAAATTAGTGTTCATCCAGCAGTGAATTAATCAGTCTCCTTGGCAGTGACAAAGCAATTAGGTTTTATTTTCTTTATATACCAGCTGTTTAATCTTATGATTTTTTTTCATCAAGAGCATCCCAGCTCTTCTGTATCATTAGCTGTGAAGCACTACTCCTGACTGCCGCTGGTGCAAATATGCAGAACTAAAGAAAAGGACATTTATATGATCCTTTCTTCAACATTCTGTTGGAAATGTGTTGATATATCAGAAGGACTAGTGCTGCATTTTTTTTTTTTTTTTGACAAATTCATATGAAATTGCAGTATTCCGCCTGCAGTGATTTGCCTCGGGACACCGTCTGGCATGGTTCAGTTAGTTTGTGAGTGGGTGATAAGTTGCCCTTGAATGAAGTCATCAGTGGTGAATGAACGGCGTAGCCTAAACTCTCCATCACACAGATGAAGGGAGGAGACAAAGAGGAATGGCACAATTACCCGCTTGAGGAGTAATAAATGCCTCCCTCTTGGAAAGCACTTCCTTCCCGGTGCAACACACTGAACCATTTACCAATTATCCTTTACCTACAGGGCAACATACAGGGTCACTTACTGTAAAGATGCTCTGCTACATGCACGGAAATTACTGTTTGCACTGGGAAACCATTAAAACAGAATAATGTATTTAATATCAATATCACCGACATATTAGGCTGCACTGACGCTCATATAAGTGTGCAAGAATTTCACATTTATTATCACACTGTAAGCATTTAAAGCACCAATCATGCTGTCTGTCTGTCTGTCTGCCTGCCTGTCTATCTGCTTTTGTTAAAGGAAGTACAATTTTTATGATTTAAGGTTGTAAAATTGTGAGCTTTGTCAGAATTTTTACTTCTGAATCACAAATTTTGGTGATTAAACAACAAAACAAAAAAGGAGAAAAACAAAACAAAACATAAAATTATGACTTCATCTCAAAGCTGCAAATTCTTTATAACTTAAAATATTTTTTAAGTTAATTGCAAATTTTGCAAAATTGTGACCTTTTCATTTAATACTAAAACATTTTGTTGTAAAATAGCAACTGAATTTAAAATCACAACTTTAGGTACTAAAAAGGTCAGATTGTGTACTTGGTTCATAAAAAGGTTGATAAAATTCCCAACTTTTTGTTGTAAATTGTGACTTTTTTGTAGAATTGTATGTTTTGATTGTAAAAATCAAACTTTTCATGTAAAATTGTGACTTTTTAAGTCAATATTGCTATATTTTGTATGTAAAATATCGACTTTTTAAATGTATTCAATCTATGCTATGAAGCAGCATACACTTTTATTTTAAGACAATCATACGCCCTTCAAGACCTCATGTGGGCCACATAAAACGATGTGGTCGGCCGGATTTGGCCCGCGGGCCTTGAGTTTGACATATGTGGTTTAAAGGTAAGTGAGGTTGTAAGAGGCCTTGTTTATTCATTCATTCATTCATTCATTTTGTTTTGCAACATTTTTCTCTCCAGTACTCCACTCTAGCACGAGTGATATAGCAGGATACTACAGACAGTTTTGTAAAATAATGTGTTCACATTTACGTTTGCAACACTACCAAATAAATTCTGGGAATGCATGTGCTTTAGTAAAACTTCTCACATGATCCCGTGTTGTTAGGCGCTGCAAGTGTTTTATAACATGTAGAAAAGGTTCTGAAGGAAAAAACCAGGCAGTGTCATGAATGGGCTTGCCATCAGAGCGTTTGCCACTGTCAAACTGCAAACTTCAAATTTCTCCAGATGAGCTGAGCGTGACACCTGACCTGTCTTTTTGTTCGCTTCATGGCTGCCCCAGCCGCCAGGATGGTGACGGCTGGCGGGGGTGGGTGCTAATAGGGGCGATTGGCATCCTTTGGCCTCTTGAGCTGAACCTTGAGTCTTTTCATGCCGATCTGGAAGCCGTTCATGGACTGGATGGCAGCTTGAGCGCTACCTGGGTTGTCAAAGCTCACAAACCCTGGGGGAAAGGGGCGAAAGAGAAAAACAGGGGAGGGATGTTGTTAGTTAAAGAGGGGAGGACGACTTGAAATGACGGTGGAATGACAAATGAGAATGAGTTCAACAAAAGAGAAATCAAATCCTAGAGCCGTCCTAAAAACAGTCAACAAACAGGTACGTGGTAACAACAGAGAGAATAGCTGCTGAATCAAAATACAAACTGAGAATGGGATTAACAACCAAAATATCTAAGTTGTCCACATGAACTTTGAAAAAATCTAAATCAAATCAGAAATAAAAGCCTACATCTCTAAACAGCCATGCGGAGTTGTATTAATGAGCAAAAACTCATTTGCAAACGTGTTGCACCCTGTGGACTATCCATTAACATCAGTTCATAATCTGCCACTTAATTACATGTTTGTCAATATTTTCAGCGGTAATACAGTCTTCCTTTGTCTTTACACATCAGCGCTCGACATGCATCTGAGCTGTAGGTGGCAGTAGAGCACAGTCGTCACCAGCCGTGTTTTTGGTTGAGACAAAACAAAGAAGTTTCAGCTTCAAAATAAAACATCTGTAATAATCAAAAGAAAAACCTTTTTTTATATATGTGTGTGTGTGTG
>JBAMYA010000020.1:9879578-9895621 GCA_037176975.1 Arrhamphus sclerolepis
TATATATATAGACATATGTGTATAAAGTGATGCGTATGATGCAGACATTTTGGTTTCTAGTCCCTTTAAAAGCAGCAGCTGGTTTCAGATTATGTTTTGATTTGATTCATCTATTTTTGTGTCGTGCAGACAAAGTGCCCAACCCTTCTGGGTTTATAAGACACCAAAGGTTCAGTTGCAGTGATCAGGCATGCTGTTGCATTTCACAGTGTAACTTAATAGGCCTATGGATTTTTAGTACATCTTGAACAAAGTGTCTTGCCGTCTTTCCAAGATGGGCAAATAAATAAATTCTGACTGGAAAAAGTTTCCCTCATAAAGCACATCGGATGGTTTCCCCAACAGCAGTCCACTGAAAATGATTTCACTGAGAATAATAAGAGTATTCTTCCTATTGATACACTAAATGCAGTTTGTGCACAGCATTTATGTAATCACAGATTAGAATATTTACTTGCAGAATGTAGGTTTTACTTGTGTTTTTACCAGAGTAGAATACTTCTTTATGTGGTAGTGCTATTAGAATTGTAATGTTCTGGTTTTAGAGGCTGCAGCCTGACAAATAGAAATGTGGAGAGTAGATGAAAGTAAGAGAAGTGAGCTGAGGACTAACATGTAGACAAAGATAGACCTCAGGTCCAGGTGGGTATGCATGTCTTGCATGGCTCGTGCTTTTCTTTCTCACGCTCAGTGCTTGCTTCTGTTTCCTCCTGCTCCATCAATCACCCTTCGAAAAGCAACAGACTAAATGGAAGAGGACTCTGCACAGCCTCTCCTCCTTTCTTTAAAGGTTATTTTCTTTACAGGCTAACACCTCTCTCTCTCTTCCCCAGTTCTTTGACTGCTTATCAACCTTTAGCTACAGTACTTGCATGCTCTATTCCTCCCCTCCCCCCCCCTCTTTCTTTTATTCTTTCTTTCTTGTGTCTTGAGAATCGCTCTGGTTCCAGTTATATTACCAACTGTAAAATCTGAAAGACCGGCCAGAATTGTCAAACTGCTTCAATCTTATCTCGAGCATTGATTGATGTCGGAGTAGGTCACTCCATGTCTAGACACGGAAAATTCTCTTTACGCATTCTCGACTGACAGTGAGGTACAGCGCACAAAACGTAGCAGAGTAGACATCCAAGTTCATTTACAGCAGCGATGTCAAACTTGTCGTCACCATGGTTACCGTTAAAGGGCCTGTTAGTCTTTATCTTCTCAACCAGCTATGGTGAAGTTTCCTCGCTAGTTGCTCGAAAATAATAAAAGTGAATTTTTGTCATAAAATCTTGACTTTTATTATTGACTTATTTCAGAAAAAGTGAATTCTGCTGTAAAATTGCAAATTTTACAAAAATTGTGTCCTTTACCATAAAGTTTAGACTTTTGTATGCTTTTAAAAATCTAATTTTGATGTATAATTGCAAATTTTAAAAGATCAAGACTTTTTTTTCCAACAAGACTATGCAATCAGAAATGTCTGAATTTAACTTAAAATTACAATTTTCTGTTCTGAAAATATCAACTTCCTGGAACAGTTTGACATAAATAGCAGAAAATAGCAACTTTTGTAAAATCTCATATCTTTTTTTTTTTTTTAAATAAAAGAAGTTAATTGTTAATTTTACAAAAATCAAAGGTTTTAACAAAAAATAGGCAACTTTTTGTTGCAAATATCTTTTGCAAACATTTACTAAATTGTGACTTTGACATGAACCAGCTGCTATTCCACTTTTTCATGTCAGCACTCAATCAAAAGGACAATCATGTTGAAATTTCCTCACAAATGTTCTCGTTGTAAGTATAAGTTGTCTTTGCAGGCCGTTGCGGGCCAGATAAAATGAAGCGTTGGGCCAGATGTGGCCCGCGGGCCTCGGTGATTCAGACAGATTTATTTGGCTGATGCAAACTTGTGACATAAGTCAGATAGGATTTGTTTTGTTGCAGACACGTTTTGAAAGGTGTTTGACAGAAGAGGGGACCCGTTTCCCCTTCGAGCATGACAAGGAATGCCTGTCTCCGTGCATGCGCACGCATGCACGCGCATCAGCGCATATGATGAAATTCCATGATAGGAGCTGGAGTCTGAGGTCTGGTCCTGTTTACATGATGTGTTCTGAATACTGGATACTACAGATAATGGTGAGGCTGATACCACAAAGGCAGCATCTTTGTAGGGCTAGAACAAAGGGGGGTGGGGGTGGGGGCGGGGTGGGGTGGGGTGAAGAGGGGGGTTGCAAAGAATGGTCCACAGTACCTCCTCGACTCTCACTGTCCGCTGGCTTCACCTGGATTGGTCTGTTCATCTGGGACAGTCAGAGAAAGGAAAGAGAAAAGAGGGGAAAGGGGAAAAAAGAGAAGAGACGAAGAGAGCAGTTAGAATCATGTAATGGCACACGCATTCACATTTCCTGCTCTTTAACAAAAAACTTTTTAGAATCACTCAGCCAGATTTCAGATGAAGTGTATTGAAAACCTCCTGAGCTGTAGCACTTCCAGCCGCTGGGGGAGTAGCTGGTCAGGAGCACGGGCTGGAAGTATTATTTAATTTCAGATGAAAGGAGAGAGAATGCTGGGTGGGGTGGTGGGTGGGGTGGTGGGACGACAGAGCTGCATGTGCATTATCAGAATTCAGAATTCAGTCTGTGTGGACTGTTCGGACAGACTGTTGCAGATTCATGGACATGCACAAAGCAAATACATAACACTGTAAATTGGAGGCTTCACTGCGTGTTGCCAATCTCTTTTTAGCCTCTCTCTCTCTCACACACACACACACAGGACGCGCCCCCCCCCACACACACATACTGTCCCCCACTGAGACCTTTCCACGCTGTGTCCACTGAGGCCCTCCTTTCATTTCACTCCTGCCTGTCAAAATTTCCCTCTCCGCCTCACCACCCTGCTAAACGCCCGCCGCCAATCAATTTTTAATAATGCCAATCGCTGCGCTGCCAGGAGGAATAGAATGAAAGGGGGAGGGGAGAGGATGGTGAAAGCGAAGGGAGAGAGAGAAAGGTCAAGGTTCTGTGTGATGCAGAATCTGTGTTTTACAAAATGTCATTAAATATTTTCCTTCAACTTTGCTGATACAGTCATCATATTTATGAATCTGCCAGCTTTCAGACAGCTTATTAAAAGGTAAAACAAAACAAAACAAACAACAAAAAAAATTCACAGGAGACGTAGCAACACTATCTATACTCGGACCTTCACCCTGGTCTGCTGCTTTTCTGCTGCTCATATTAAATCCCATCATTCTCCACAACACTTATTTAAAATGGAGTTACCCATTCCCTCATCTCCTCCCTCTCTTTGACAGCCAAGAGAACCCTACTAATGTTTTTAATGTGCTGTGATGCATTATTTATCAGACTGGCTGTTGATACGGAAAAAGGACAAGTGGGGATAAAGAAAATGAGGAATGTGGAAAAAAGGGAGTTAAAAATGAGTAAAAAGTGAGAGTGTGAGAAAAAGAAACGATTGCAGGATGAGAAAAACCAAAAGGGAGAAACTAAAAACACATTAAAAGGGGGGAGGAAATGGTGATGCGAGGGGTGTTTGAAAAGAGAGAAATGTGATGATTAAAAAAGTAGAGGGGAAGAGAGGGTGGGTGGAGGAATGAGGAAAAGAGGGCATGGGGGAGATGAGGACATAGATCACCGTATGGGACAAGGTCAGCCCAAAGCTCCCAGGGGGCCCATAAGCCTGCATACATATGAGCACTTTTACCATGACCCATACAAATGGCCTGACCTCAGTCTGACCTAAATGTGTTCTTCCTCTTTCGGTTTTGTATGCAAGCGCAGGTTTTAACCTGTGCTCGCGTGATTGGTTTCAATTTCAACTCAGAGGCTCCGAGCTTATTTGGTGTGTACAGTGGGAGACTAAACAAAAGGAAAAAAAAGAAAAGATGCAGCAACCTTCTGTTTTAAGTAAAACCGTAAATCTTCATTTTCTAACACGCGTGCACTGATCAATCTGAGTCCTTTAATTCGTCACTAGTTGAGCACCAGCATGCGAGAATGTCCGCTAATAAATTTTTACATACCGCTCCAAATAATGTGAAGTGGTTAAACCATTATTTTCTTTTGTTACTGAAAGCTGAGTGCAGTTTCATGGGCCCTCTATCACTGCTTTCCATTATCCCAGGCACATAACTGCTTCAAGGTCAGTTTTATCATCCTGCTCATAATAGGGTGAGTTAGCACCAGCCCAGTGGACAACCGTTCCCAAAACAGTTGTTAAAAGCAGGCGCTGACTTGCTCAGATAGCTCCCCCAGGAAGTCTGCGGAGGTGCCGGCCGAAGCCAGGTGGCAGCGTTGAGCAGCAAGAGCTGTTGCATGAAGAAAATACCATCCACACAAAAGGCACAAGATGGATACATACATATATACATGCATAAATACATATGCAAACTTGTGCACGCACAAACAAGAATAAGCGGGTAAGCTGACATAACTAGACACGCCTGCTTAAACACACAAGCTTGGCTCATCCACAAACACACAGCATCACAAACAAGCCTGAAGAAAGCACCCAAGCATGCACGGAAGCATACAACAGGATACAAATAAGCACGCACAATAGATATGTAAATGCAGCCTTGTGAGTCAACACATGCAACGCCTCAATCGACTCATTGTGCAGCAGGTTTTGCACCTAATGCCTTGCTTGCCGCGTCTTTTTTCACCTTAGCCCCGGGAAAGCGGCTGCCTTTTCATCCATGTCTTCAAAAAACAGCAGTGAGTCCTCTCATTGGACTCTCACGCGTGCATGCTAAGCTCCATAGCTGCTGAAGGTCCACCTCAGCAATGCTAGGTGGCTTCGGCGTGCCACATGATCGACAGCTCGAGAAGAACCGCAGCACACATCCATGCCACACTTCTCTGTTGATTATGTAACACAATGACAGCACTCTGCCTCGGTGCTGCCATAGACTCCCTGTTAACTAGAAGCTAGGGGAATACATGGTCTGCATGCAGCCTGAACAGTGCTGAACCAAACTGGTGAGTCATTCTTCTGAATCTGTCTGGCACGACCCGAGTGTGCAGCAAGGCCCCACAAGATTAGGTCCAAAGAGTGGGGGAAGACAGTTTGCCTTATTGGATTTTTACCTTAAAATGGGACCAAACTGAAGCCCTTGATCTGAGTTTTTCCACTTACTGTATTGATTTCACAGCAAGAAAGCCACAGAAATTAAGTTACAAAAGCATTGTTACAATGACAACTCTTTGGGATTTCTACCCACAAATTTCTGTACTTCGTCATGTCAAACGTGCTTCAAATGCGGTTATTACAAGTTGTTTAAAGCGGAGCCAGCATCTACAAGCCTCGCGCACACAAACGAAGTCATGCATGCACACACAGCTCAGAGTAATACACAACAAGCACATGGACACAAACGCCCATGCTCACAGTCCCATCACTCTCTGAGAAAAAGAATATTGAAAGTGTGCTTTACGAAACTCGAGAGAGGAGGTAGGATTTTCTCATTTTCACCCTCGTCTCGCAGATGTGTTTTCGAGAAAGCGTAGAGCATTGCGGGCCAGGTCATTTCATTATCACAGAGAGAGAGCACTCTATGAAACTCTCCCAGGGAAGCAAGGAAGGCTGCTCATAATATTCACCCCTTTAATATTGTCAAAACTCCTGTTTTACATTTTGCAGCTGCGATTCCCCTTTTTTAAACATTCTGATTGTCTTCAGTCCCCCCCCCTCCCAAAAATGTTGTTTTTTCCCCCATTTTTTCCTGTACATACATAGTTTTTTCTTGCCACTGATGGTGTTGCCATGCGCTCGGGGGTCAGGCTCTGGGTTTCTAAAGCGCCTAGAGATGACTTGTCGTAAACTGAACTGAATTGAATAGATTTACTGACCATTGAAACTACTGCTTGTGAAAGCAAGTACCTAAAATAGGGGTGTCAAACTATTTCATCACCATGGTTACCGTGAAAGGGTTGGTTATTCTTTATTTTCTCAAGCAGCTATATTGTCACATAAAATCTCAAATTTCACTAAATTTGCAACTTCATCATAACATTGAGGCTTTTGACACTAAAATTCACAACGTCTTCTTGTATAATCACATATTTTAAGAAGCTGTCTTTTTTTCATACAAAAGCAAATTTAGTTGTAAAATAGCTAATTTGGGAATATCATCATTGTTCTAATAAAAAAGTACATTATCATAAATTAAAAATTTTGCAAAGATCACAACCTTTATTAAACTGAGACTTTAGTACTGAAATCACATTTTTTCATCTAAAATAATACATTTAAAAGAAAGTTGACTTTTTATGTTAAAAAAAAAGCTAATTTTGTTTTAAAATTTCAAATTTTTGCAAGATTAAGATTTTTTTTCAACCAATATCCAAGACTTTTTAATCATCCTGTCACAAATGTCACAAAATTGTGACTTTTTAACTTAAAATGACAATCTTTTGTTGGAAAATGGCACATCCACATTTTGACCAAAAATTACAACAGTTGTAAAATTGCAATTTTTCTATAATGTCAACTTTTCTAAAGTCACAGATTTTTGTTACAATAATCATGACATCATTTTGACATAAACCAGCTGCTCTCCACCTCAGTTATTCCACTGTTTGATCCCACTGAAATCCTCAGATAAAATGAAGTGGCGGTCCGGATGTGGCCCGCGGGTCTTGAGTTTGACTCGTGGCTTACAACAAACCACTCCGACTGCCGAAATTCTCTCAAGCAGCAATACCACTGGGCTTACACGTAACCAAATACCCATACTCATGTCAAATGAACCACTGGCACTCGACCTGAAGCTGCTTTCCAAAGTATCCCAGCATGCACAACACTCATCTTGGCATGGAGACCTGCCAATAGAAACATTAGCTGAACAGAATATCGTTATAACTCTGAGACGCTTTGGGAAAACTGGGTTCTTGTATGGAAGGAGAAAGAAACACCTTTAGTGCAAAGATTAGCTAATGGACTAAACATTTAGCAGGCGTGATATAGACTTGACCAGTGGCCACAAAGAGGACAGCCTATTTGAAAAGCATTGATTTTACAATAATTCACTCTTGGCATTATTGTAAACCAATGAAAGATCCCCCCACATTTCCATTAAAGCACTTGGAGTACATGTGAAATTTTCTTTTTATTGACTTATTGAGTCACAGAAGTATTTTACTGCATCTGAAGCAAAAAGCCTGCTCGCACCCCTCCATCAGCTCTACCACTGCTGTAAGATGACGACTGGAACTGGAATCATTTGAGGAACAAAGTAGGTTGCGTACTGTCAGTAAGGTGGCGGAAGAATTATAATCGCATGGCTGCTGTAAAAGGAGGAGAAGGTGCAGGGGTCGATTATTACCAGCAAAATCCTCTGGAAGAAGGAAATTCAGTTGACGGCCATTTCTTACTCCTTTATATATCAGCTGGTGCTGACCATGTTTTTCACAGCAAAACCGATCACTAATGAGACCAGTTCTTCAATCTATCTGGAAATCTATATCCATCTTAGGGTTAGCACTTCTTTGGGAAAGGCAAAACAACCCTGGTGAGGCATCATTTTTGTCTTGATAATGTTAAATCCTTCTGTCTACGTCAATATCAAACTCGTGGTTACATCATATGTAGAGTACTTTAAAATGTGCTTTGATGGACATGATGCTGCTGAAATGATGTCATTTAAATCAACAATGTTTTTTTTTTTTATCAGGTGAGAAATGTTTTAGAGCACATGCCAAGATGCAGCAAAGAGTTGATGTTTTCCAGCAAAATAAAATTAATTTTTAGTTTAAAAGGTCACAATTTTGTGGCATTTATGGTTGTAGGATTGTAAAGTCTTGATCTTTCAAAATTTGCTATTTAAATTTGACCATCAAGACTTCAGGACGGTGCTGGGCGAAGGCGTCTGATGGTGAAACGCCCAGCGACCCCAGGTCATATCAGTCATGATGCCTCCCAGTACTCCCAGAAGATCCTGCACACAAGCTCCCTTTCAAAAACGATGTGACAGGCTTTTGCATAATTTGCTATTTTCCAACACAGTTTGCTTCTATAGGAAAATTTATGATGATACAAGAAAAAATTGTGGTTTAGTATGAAAGCCTTAATGTTTTTTTTCATAAATGTGACAAATTCTATGAAATTTGAGACTTTATGTCAAAAATTCACTTTTTGATTTATTTTTAATTTTACAACCAGGTCCAGTGAGAATCAGGAAATCTGGAGATAAAGAAAAAACAGCCATTTAATGGTAACCATGGTGATGATTCAGAGCAAGCGTAGAAACCCTGTTTTGTATATAAAATCAAGGTCAGAAATGAACTAAATGTAACCAGAATTCACATTAATTTTGAACTTCTTTGCGTCCACCTAAAGTGACATTTAAAGTAAATATTATTTTTCACAACTTCTGTAGGTGGCAACATTTCTTTATTTTACATAAACGCAAGAATGAAGTTTCAGTTATTGTACATAAATCAGGTCTTTCTACAGCTCACCGTCTATTTCCTCTCTATTTTGTTGACTGCTCTTCCATCTCATCATTTTCTGGACATTTATCATCAGACACTATTTTGTTTTCAAATACAACAGCCGCTCTGCTGTGACTCTGGGCCATGAAATACCCAGAGTGCAACGTGATTTGATGTTGGTCCAAGCCGTGTTTGACAAGAACTTTCAGGTTAGTCTATAAATTGATAAATGGCTAAATCCCACTTGGATTCCCCTCAGGTTTAATCTCCACTAATGTCTACACATCGCAGTGATTATTTTTCCACCTTCCTTCTCCGTGTAGTTCTTCATCCTGACATATGGCCAAACATTAAAGCTTTCTTTTAGAGTGAAACATACTGCGCAGAGATCAGTCTCTGTATGTGAGGGTAAAGAGGGCTATAAAGCAAAACATCCCAGTCTCTTTCCTCTTGTTGCATTTCTCCTCCTTTATCCCCACTCATCTTTATAGACAAACGGAGATGGGCAATCTGTTTCACGTCAGATAAAGGGTGAGGGGAGTATATTTTCTTGGCAACACAGCAGCCAGGCCCAGCTGTTTGTGCTGGGATTGAGTGGCATGCTGCGGTCACCCCGAGTGGACGGGAGCAAAAGAAATGCAGAGAGAGAGAGAAGCATCCAGATGAATTATGAATCGACACAGACGGTGCTTTCTTTGGTTGTTACACCACAGCGCTGGGGTGGATGGAAGCAACAATAACGTGGCTGCTGTGTGGATCACAGCAAATCAGACCCTTGTCCTTATTTATCAACATGTTCTTTTGTTAAAAGTGCTTCAAAGTTGAATCAAATCTTTCTCCTAAAAGCTACACACATGGATTTTTTTCTGTTTTGTAAGGACTTGTTGCGCTTTCATTTTCTGCAGGAATACATTTGATGTTAAGAAAAAAAAAAATCAACTTGTAAAATGAAATTACATTCAGCCTTACCTGTCATGACCTAAAATCCATTTCAAAGGCATATGTGAATGAAAAGGCATCTTTGTTGGCTTGTCTCTATATGCTGCTGCGCGCTCTGCGGTGCTGCTAACGCGCTAGAGTCTGCTAAGATCACTACATCCCCACAAAGGCAGATGAAAGAGAAACACACAAAGATCACAAACGGCAGCAAGCCTCTCTGTTCGACCGTCTGATCATCCCTGATTCCTTCATCAACATGGCCTCTGCACACCTTTCAGGCTCAGAACATGAAGGGAGAAGATGATGGACAAGCTCACACACAAATATTCACAAATGTCAAAATCAGATATTTTCAGTGTGAAGCTGCGTTCTGGGCTTTATGAGTGTGTGTGTGTGTGTGTGAAAGTTATTCCTGTTTTACAGCTCATTGTTCTCCTCTGAACGCCACACATCCATCCTGCATTTCTTCTCTGATTATAAATAATTTCTTTAGACAAAACTACCCTTGAAAACTCTTTCCTCATCTTTTGGAAGGCACGTTCTCAGAAAAAAGAAACTATAGCTACAAAACACAGACATTTTAAAAGCTGCACATTATCACACACCCCCGCTCCTCCTCCACGCCTTTTCTTATTTGCCTGCAGTTGGTTGAGAACAGCAATGCTTTTCTCACATCCATTGTTTGATCCATTTCACACCAGCCCACCTCTTCTTTATCTCCTCCTGTTTTCTCCTTCTTTCACTGGCGAGCAGCCTGAATGCTGGCATTACAGCGGGACGGCTTTGGAGTGGTTTTGAATGAGGTGTTCAAATGAAAATGTAGAGCTTTCTGTTTCCTTTTCTATTGTGGTTCCACATCTTATTATTTTCCCTTCAGTTTTCTCCCACTCTTTTGTTGAACTGAGAAAATGAGTGTGAAAAAACATTTCTTTTGTCTTTTTATAAATCCCTTCCTTAAGGTAATGCATAAAAGAAGGTTTTCCTCTCCTCATTGTGCCCATCGTTTTCGTGCTCTACCTGGATACGAACCAACATGGAACGAGAGCAGACAGGGCTCCTTGCAATCACTTTAATAGGAATCGACAGTTCAGAGTTCTGTTGTCACAGTGTAACTGGATAGAAAAAGCTCATCATCTGCACCCCCAAATGATTTTGCCCTGTCAGAACCCGTTACAGCTGCACACTTGCCAGTGAGATGCACTCGTCCACATGCACGACCCCCCCCCCCCCAACACACTAAAAACTCATGCAAATGAGACGCACATGCAAATGATACTTGTCAAATATTCCATTTTAAGCATCTATAAATGTTTAATTTGTTGCTTCATGACACGCAGCGTGACGCCTGACTCTGCTGTAAGGCCTGACTGCAAAATCAGTGCAGTGACATGACAAAGAACAAATTGGCACACGTGCACGCACGTCTCTCATGGTTTGATGTACAGCACCTTGGCAATCAGCAATGCTGATGTTTCCATATGGACTAATGCTTCAACTATAAAAAGAAGAGATCTATATACGTGGAGGCGGCCGAGGGCGGAGGTGCCGAGTGAAGCGGTGGCAGAAAGAAAGCAGAAGACAAGGAGAATGAAAAGTGTAAGAAAAGTGGTGCGAGAGAAGTGAGGGTGTCGCTGGGAGGCTGAGCAGATCTCACTTCATGTGTGAGTGTGTGTTTGTGTGCATAACGCATCCGCGTTTGTGTGATTAGAAGTGTCAAACCTTGTGTGTGAGTGTGCATTTATGGGTGCTCCGGTGTATGTAAGCCTCCAGGAGGAGAGAAAACCAACAAGGACAAAATGTGATAGAGTAGTAAGTGATAGAAAGAGAGAAAAAAAAAGCTAAATAGAGAAAGTGTAGAGGGCAATTTTCAGCCTTGCTATGCCTTTCCCTCTAAACTTGCTGCATTGCTCGGCTTTGCAGTGTACAGTGAAGATTAGGCCAGATGAGAGAGCCATAAATTCTACTTTTCTCTTTCTGGAGGTGAACATAAATCATGGTTGCTGCTGGCGTGCCATCACTGGGTTTTTGCTTTTCACTTATCTAATGAATTAAAAAAAAAAAAAAGAGGAAAAAAAATTGAGTGTACAAGCTGTCAAATTCTGAACCAGGAAGACTGTTTCACTTTTGACTTCTTTCTCAGCTACACTGAGGTAGAGAGTGGGTTTCCCATAATTGTTGCAGGAGTATTCATGAACTAAATTTCCCTGGTCTCTCTCTTTGCATGTGTGTGTGTGTGTGTGATTGAATAAGAGGAAGGGAGCGAGTGCTGACTTGAAAGGCGTGTGCATATGAAAAATACCTCACAGCATATGCAAATATAAATATAGACACAAACAACAACACGAGAGGAGCTCTGAAGGAAGTCGAGTGAGGAAACGCAACCACTCCTGTATTAAAAAAAACACGTTGCCAAATCCTACGTAAACACACCCATCTCATGAGGTTAGAGAGGTGGGTGATGGTGCTCTAATGAGCTACCACTCATTACTCCTTTTTCTTTTTTTTTATAACAAAACAAGGAGACGCAGTTTGCTTTATACCCAACACATGAAAAAAATGTAAAATTGAGAAGCAATGTCACATTTAACAGCCATGTGGGTCAATAAGGATTTCCAAAGATAAGAATGCCTTCTTTACTTGACTGAAAAAAACAAAACCTTTTTTCTTTCACATAAACAATCATAAAACTATGCTTCTTATATATTTTTAATTAACTTCATGTTATTGAAGTGGCTCGAGGAATATGGTTTGTAACTCAGTATTTTCAAATCATTCAGCATGTAAATGAAAACTAGAGCTTGGGAAGCGTCCATGTAGAGATTTAAAGGAGCGTGTTCAACATCTTGAAGCTTTTCTTTCTTTTTTTTTGGGGGGTTTTTCTTTACAGAGACTGAAATCATCATGTAATGTTGCCAGGCAACCACGACACACTTTAGGAAGCGTGTTTTACAACACAAACAGCATAAAAGATCTTAATTAGAAACAGTTGTGGGTGGATTTCTTCACCTTTGGGCGGAAGTCAAGTTTTTCCTTCTTCTTCTCCTTGTTTTTCTTTCATATTTATGTTCCACTTCTGTGATACATGTAATTGGATGAACATGGGAACAAAATAGTGTTCATGTTCATGGGCCAGAGTTTGACGTGACACTTAAAAACTGATGGACAGTTATAAACCCACATATTAAAACACGTTAAAATCATAAAAACGAGAATTCCTTAGTTCTGGCAAAGGTGTGAAAGGCCTCAGAAATCAGTGTATAAGTTTTTGCTGATGATGTGGTCTTGTTGGCGTCATCAAGTCACAGTCTACTGCTGCATCACGTTGCACAGCTCCATCTGCGCTAGGAAGAGATTTTTTGTGTTTACTGTTGGTGCTATTTTCATTTGAGCCCCTGCAGGCACCTCAGTGCACTGCTGCAGGGAAAGATGTTTGTCAATCCTCGAACCAATCCTCGGTGCAGATGAAGTTTGAACAGACGAGAAAGCCAGGAGTGACAGAAAGGAGAAATACGAAAACAACCACAAAGTATTTAAGGAGAGAAAAATATGACGAATGTACAGTCTCTGAAAAGTCCTATTTTCCAAAACATGACCTCCTGAGTCCTCTGCCCTTTCCAGACTCCAAACTCCAAACTGAAACAGCAGGAGGGGATGTGAGGATTCACGCATGAATGACAGATCCTCCGCTATGAAGGCAGACTGCGTACATATCCATCAAATAATCTCTCATTTAACACTCCCGGACTGATTAGATATAAAACCAGCAGGGAGGGAGAAAGAAAAGAGATGGAGATGTTAAGGGTACAGGAAAGAGGAGGAGGAGAAACGACGAAGGATGAAATACAGCCAAATCTGCCTGTCAGGCTTTGCCAAAGAAACAACAGGGAGTTTTTCAGAAGCAGAACTCTGTTGGCGCTTCGCTGAGCCCAGGTGGGCGACTTAAATGTTCTCTCGCTCCCACGCATTTAAGAGTCATAAATATGCACATGCACGTGATTGAATGAAGCATTCACACGAGCACAAGCTCACACACACACACACACACACACTGACACTAATAGTCCAGTTCTCTTTTGTTTTTTTTTGTTTTTTTCACACTCTTATTCATTCCTGCATTCACACTGTTGCTTCCTCATCTGTGGCCTGCAATCATCTCCAGAGCTCATTCCATTTGTTATACCGCATCCATGAAAAGATAAATAATTAAAGACTTAGAGTTGAAGTTTGGGAGTGTGAATATAATTGGAAATACTTAATTCCTCCTTTGCTTGTCTGCTGTCATGTACCTGTGGTCGCTGCGATGCCACAGTTTATTTCCTTCCTCAAAAGCGGCGTTTTAGATGAAGATGAAGAGGAAACCTGAGGAACTAAAGCAAATGAATGGGTGATTTTTTTTCGAAGCTGCTGGAGGCCAACACCAAATTTGTTGCAGAGATGACGAGAGGGAGACTGGGAATAAAATTTCATTTTTAATTAAGAAAAAGTTTGCTCAAACTGAACATGTACTGTTTCTCAAGCTGTCTCAAGGGTACAAGAGTGAGGAGGGGAGGGGAGCCCCTGAATTCAGGAATCAAGAAGACTGCTGGGCTAACGGGCAGGATAAAACTTAAAATTCAGTCTTTATTTAACCATGTCTCCTGTACTGTAAATAGACATCTGGAATTTGTAACAAACCATCAAACGAACCATCAAAAACATCTGGAAAACTTATCTCACTCAAAGATTGTAGCTGTGTTTAGACAGACGTGAGCTACGTTTAGACTTCAGAAACGTTCTCTGGGTTGTAGGAACGTTTTTGGAGTTTCTTTTGCTCCCTCCATCTACTTCCGCTTCAGGACAAAGCCGAGGGAATGGAACGAGAATGCTGTTACTTTTGAAGGTTCTTGTGCTGAACGTTTCTGATTTGTCAAGTATTCCTGCATCTTACTTCTCCATTTCAGTTTCACTCAGTTGCACCGCAGTAACATTCGTATTTGCTTTAATTAGTAGGGACGCCATACAGCTCAGTGTGAGCTGTGTTGGTCGAGCTGATGAAAGGATGAAAAAAGGGAGGAGTGATGGTGAGACTGTCACAGCCAGGCTGTTTTCTACAGGTGTAAATAAAAACCGTAAAGCTCCCTCGTGTTAACAGAATCCACATTCGCTGGTTTGTGTGACTGCAGCTAAGGTGCACCCTCTCTACTGTAACTTCGCAGTCTGTGAGACCTGCTGCTGAGTTCAGACATCTGGTACCAAGTTAGCAAACTCATTTACCAATTCTTCCTGATACTTAAGACAGCAGCTGGAACAGAAACTGCAGTCTGTAACAAATCATAGCGTTTACTCCTTTATTTGTTCATAACTAGGGTAAAGATGACAGGTACCAGCACCTCATGAAAGCATTAAACCAGGATCTCCAAATACTGTGTGTTTTATAAGTGTGTGTGTGTCCATGGTTGTGACTTTTTTTTCTTTTTTAAAGCTTTGCACACCTATTTAAGGTGTAGCTGCGCTGGACTGACAGCATCCTTAGAGAAAACTTGGCTTTGGTCTTTTTATATAAAAAAGGGGGATACAGAGGATCTTTTACATGCATTTACGTCTGGATACATTTACACTTTTGATTTGGAAAACATGAATGTTTCATGATTTGAGTGGAAATTCTTAATATTTGGTTAAATGGCTTGAACTTTCTGTGAGGAATCTACATTTTGCTAAACTGCTGAGTGATTATTTTGAAGAAGGGTCGACCCTGTTTTTCACAAATTTTGTTGACTTCAGACTGCTTAAAGTTGCTGACTCGAGTCTCTCATTGTTTAGGTAAGACAATGGACAGGAACTTGATCATTTAAAGATTCCAAAGTTGAGTCTACACCTCCGGTGAAGCTGGATAAGTTTGGAGTTTACAACCAGAGGAAGACCTCCCCCTCTTTCTGTCCATAAAAACTCCTCAGAGTCACTGTTCTGGGTCCACTATCTGATATGCAGAGATCAGGCGTGGACCTCCGGTCCGGAGAATATTGTGCATGATAAAAGAAAAGCTTGAATTGACATAATTCCGTTTTCTGAATCTTCTTTTGGTGCAGCAGATAAAGAACACAGCAATTCTGAACAGTCTTGTTTGAAACGTTTGGATCTGCTGTTGGGATGTTCTCCGTCTCAGATGGACCCCTGGAGTCATTTACTCATCAATCTGCTAAATACTTAGGTGTAACTTTTGACAGCTCATTAAAATTTGATAAACGAATTAGTTCTGCTGTAAAAAACTGTTGGCCAAAGCCAAGTCATGCTTGCCCTATACAGATGCGTTTCTAACCACAAGGCTGAATTACTGTAATTCTTTACATGTCGGTGTAGACCAGTCATCTCTGATGCCACGACTCTTAAACGGAACCAGAAAACGTGAGTGTATCACTCCAGTCGCTTCCTGTTGGTTTTAGGATGGATTTTAAGATGTTACTTATTGTTTTTGAGGTTTTAAATGGATTAGCATCACTGTTTCCGCTTCATCGTATTCAACAGACGTCAACCCTGTCAGAGCGCTGAGGTTTTCCAATCAGATGTTTTCTAGATCTAGACTTAAAAACAGAGCTGACCATGTCATGGCCTGCCGGCTGACCTCCTGATCCTTTTCTTCTGGTCTGGGCGGAGCCTTGGATCTCCACCTCCTGCACA
>JBAMYA010000020.1:9904079-9928601 GCA_037176975.1 Arrhamphus sclerolepis
TTCTCAAGCGCCTAGAGATGACTTGTCGTAAATAGGCGCTATATAAATAAATTGAATTGAATTGAATTGAATTGGTGTCTATAAGTTTACCCAATTACAGCCTTCCAAGTCATTTAATTACCAACAAATTTAAGGCACAGGGCCCCTGTGCCTGGTGGATACGCTACTGTATCCATCTTACATATCACGGCAAACACTCTAAAGGTCTGAGATCATGCAGGCAAAGGGAGCTCGCGCTCTGCTGCCATCTATAAGCAGCCCAGTCATCAATTTCAAGGGGAGATCCTTCCAAAGGAAGGTCTGCAACCATCTAATGCTTAAAGTAGGCGCATTTACAATAGCTAATTATGAATAAATAATAATCATACTGAAAGCAATTACTCTTAAGTTTTTCCTTTCACAGAGATTATCTGAAAATGCTCCAGATGTGAGGGAAGAACTGAATAAAGTGCACTACGTAACAGAAAACATGTGTCACCATTGATTTGTAGCACACCTCTTCTATTTGCCTATGACTCATGGGAGATTCTTATGACAAGGATCCTCCCCCTATGTTAGTATGATGCCCTTTCTCAAACCAAGTCTCTCAATGAATTATGAGCAAGATGAAATATGAGTCCCCCTTCAACAGCCCCCCCCTCTCCCAGGGACACCCAACACAAAGCATCATTTGTTGCTTTTTTTGTTTGCCCCCCAAGCAAACAGGAAATGAAAGAGGGGACTAAAATGGATGCCAAATAATAAAACCATGAATAACATGAAAAGACATCCACCAGGAAATAAAAGTGCAACGTCACAGAAAACTATGCCCTTTCTTTCTTTATCAGTTCCCAAATAGTTGTCATAACGACGTGCTGTCCTCCGGCTTGGTGCTGGTCTGCTCCCCGTGGAGGAAGCCTGAACGTTGGGTAAGGGAGGGCCACACGGATTGGGGCCATTCTGTTCTTAAATGCTGTGCGTCAGGCAAATGAAAAACCCGAGGGGACCCGTGTCTAATCTAATAAAGTTGGCCCGTGTGGTGGAAGCCTTCCTCTCGCTTGGAATAGCGCACCCCGGCACAGTGGGCTGCAGCCCCCCTGCAGCACTACTGAGACCCTGTCATGAGAAGTGTCTGTGTGGCTGTCGTGCACAAAGCAAGAACACTCATTTTATCTTCATTTCAAATTCACTGCTTGTCAAACTTTACACATGTTAACTTTGTCTACTGTTTTTTTTTTTTTTTTTACATATTACAAAAAAGAAATGTATTTGATCATTTTTATTTAATAAATTTTCATGCCTATAAGAAAAAAAAATCCTGAGCATCTGAATTTGGACAAACATGCATACATCTTTGTTTGGCATCAAAATAAAGCAGATCTATCATCGTGCAGTACTCTTTTCACCTGAGATGATGACTGATTTAAAATATAACAGTTTGGAGGGTCTGATTGAGTCTTGGAAATCAACTCGTCATCCTCAGCCAACTCATTCAGATTACAATTACAACTGAGAAGATCTAATGATGTCAGCTGTGGCTAAAGTCGCCTCAGTGGTGTGATTTGGCACAAGCTTTATTTATTTATTTATTTATTTTATAATGCTGGATGCCCTTCCTGATGCAACCAGGATTGATTGCAGCCCGGACCTCCCACGTGGTCGGCGAAAGCACTACCATTAAGCCACTGGGGAGTCTCAGCTGTGGTTAAATTCCCTTAATAAAAATAATTGAAAAAAAAAAAAATGACAACAATAAATTTTCTTTGTTGTGGGTCACTCACTTTGTCCTTAATAAAGAAAAAGTGAAGGGAAAGATTAATAGCACAGTGCTCTGTGATACAAGTACTTTTTGTAATTATATGAACTGCAGTTGTGGGAAAACAATACAGTTGATGTTTGTGAATAAAATGTTCAAAGTGCCTGCAGACTGTGAGATTTCTGCAGCTTGATAAGTTTATGGCTGGGCCACTATGGTGGCATGGACAGGTAACATCAGGTATGGCAGCTTTGCTGTATATGAGAGGCAAAAGAAAAAAAAGTTGTCATTCCACATATAAATGACAGGAATGTCTGGGAATCTTCTCAAAACACATCATACTGGTCCATTTCAAACCTGGAACCACCCTCAGACCAAACTGGTTCATCGTGAAGACGCGGGTCATTACATTACATTTAGCAGAAGCTTTTATCCAAAGTGACTTACAACAGAGGAAATCCAATGAAGTCACAGTAACAGTAAATTACAAAGTAAGTGCAGTTGGATCAGCATTCAGGTCAGTGCAGCTAGGACACGGTTCAAGTGGAGGTTAGGCGGTTACAGACAGGAAGCAGCTGCGACGGAAGGTATTCTTGGAAGAGGAACGTGTGAGAGCTTCATGAACGTCCATTGGGGAAGAACAGTCTCGACTGAGATCGTCTTGTGTGAAGAAAGGGCAAGGCCGATGGATGTTCTTGTGATGAGCGCAACGCACGAGAAGGGATGCGAGCCTTTACGACTGAGTTTGTACAAGCAGCGAGGAGAACGCGGAACCTAAACTCAGCCCCACATATGCACGGCACGGCACGGCACAGGAGTGCCAGCTCATCAGGTCACGATTCGGGGACACGCCTCTGAAGAACAATAATGTACACGTTTTGGACAGATGGTTTGAAGGAGGAGTAAAAGTAACCGCCTATGCTGAAAAGAGGAGCTTTGAAATATTTACCCAGATGGTTTCACAACTATTCATTTCAGGATTCATGCAACCAGAACCAAATAGAAACCACTTGCAGTGGACTAAAGACTATAGCAGCCCTCAGGATTAATGGGAGGGTCACGATCACACCAGTCAGTCTGGATCAACAAAGCCTTCTGGATGGAAGGTGAAAAGAATAAGAAGTTCAGCTGCCTTGATTCAAATCTTTGAGAGCAATTCAAGTCCTCCACTGCTATTTCCTTCTTAATTATGACCTCTAGTTAAGAGTCTAGTTAAGAGCTGAAGTACTAATGAAACTCCATCTTTGCCACGTGAGTGTTTAGATTTCTTTTGTTCTTCATAAAAGCAACAGTGCCGTCTTAATCAGTGTGGCATTTTAAGCTACTATTCTATTGATTAGTTAGCATTTTTTTGTGATTCAAAAGGGGCACCATACAATTTAAACCAAATGCTGCCATTTTTGCTGTAATGTCAGATTAAAGTTGCAACCTAACTCAGTTAATGTTGATAGTTGCAAGCGTGTGTCGACGATGAATCAGCTACAACTGAAAGTTACATCGTGTAGCTCCTGATTAATATCCAGGAGAAATTATAGTTGTTATTTAGTCAACACAACCAATTTACCAGAAGAAAATAAATAAATAAATGAAAAATACCACAAAAGTTATAACAGTTACGATTAAATAAATTAAGACTAAGTAGCATTTTAGCACTCAAGACTAAAGCTTTTAATGACTGCAGTAGCAACATTTCTGAAATGCAAATGCAAAAACACAACAAAGAGGAAGTACTGATTATATTGAACCACCGAAGTTCATGAGGGACCAGAAAGAACCGCTCTCTCACACAAGCTTTTTCAGCACATTAGTGTGTTATCTGGTTTGCTCACACATTTTCTCAGCATTGTTGTGAATCCATTATTTCTGTCCAGTTTAACCCGGAAAACCTGCACGAGGAGAGTGACTGTCACTCAGAAATCACAGTCCAGGACACACAGGGGGAATATTCATATCCTGTTTGTGTATTTTCCTGGCATTACTCTCCGAGGATCTTTGGTTGGAAATTTTATCTGCAGAGCACTCAGAAAACTATGATATAGAGCATACATGTCAAACTCAAGGCCAGCGGGCCAAATCACTTTACTTTTACAAGACAATCATATACATGCAAAATTTGCAATTTTACAACATTTTTTTATTAGTGATTTTAGTACATAAGTCTCAATTTATGATTAATGTTGTAATTTTTGTGAAATTTGAGAAACTTTTCATTTTTCTTGTTCACAAAAAAGATGGGATATTACAAAGTTCACCACCTTATATCAAAACTTTTGACATATATATACATGTATATATATATGTATACATACACATATACACATATACATATATATATACAGCAATTGTGTATAGAACAATCCAGGAAGTAGCAGTAAATCTGACAGCATAGCAGGTTGACAGAGTAAGGAATAAGCGGTCCTTTAACGGTTACCATGGTGATGATGTGACACCCCTGGTATGGAATCTCACTATTTGTCCCAGGATTCATGGACACATGCAATCAGACTCCAGGTCTACTGTGTTTTTCAACTTTTTATTAAATCCTATTTAGATTCGTACATGCTATCACACTTCCAAACGCAGAAGCTCTTGTAAATATTTTCAGTGCTGCACACAGCCAGCATTTTTTTAAAATTTCTCTTTAGTGTACGATGCTGTACAATTATACAAGGATATTCAGTGAACTGCACTGTTTTAATGGCATTCTTAAACAGGATGTAGTTACCTTGGGTCCTTGCCTGGTCACAGTGTTTAAATATTTACAGCACTTCTCAGATTTCTGGTCAGTGTGTACAAAATAAAAGAATATTAAGCATACTATTTTTTCAAAAAAAAAAAGTGTTTATGTTTGCAGTTAGCACCTTAGCGATGGTTGTAAATGCCAGACAAAGAAGGCCTAATTAGTAAGTGAATCACATTTTACCAACTACTGGGACAGAGGCGGAAAAAAACAGAAACTTTCCTCATAGCTCTTTGAAACCTCTGTTCCTCAAAACATCAAAGAGGTTGACTAAAGTGTAGCTTTTAGGAGTGAACAAAAATGCACATGACTAGTGGAAGAGAATAAATTCTATCTTGACTCTGCAGAGGATCGAGAGCTGACAAAAGCTGAGTGTTATTTTATTTACTATTATTATGAGACTCCTGGACGTTTGATAAAAAAGTGCACAGGGCAAAGGAGAGAAAGGGAGGGAGGAGGTAAATACACAGGGAGGAGAGCAAAATGCAGAGGGGAAGCTGCAGAAAAGCCAAGGCTGACATGAGATGATACATGCATGGTAATAAATGAGAAATAAAGGGCGAAAGGGAAGCAAAGGAGAGGAATGGTGATCTTTCCCTCAGATAAAAGAGACGTTTTACAAGACTCAGCTGAGTTATGGCCAGCTTACTTTGAACACATTTTGGTACATGGTATTTTACATCTGACATTTGTTTTCCCTATCATGGCCCCTTAATGACAAATGAAAATAAATCAAAAGAATACGTAATAAGGCAAAAGGGAACTTTTCTCTTATCCGCAAATGGATTTAGGGAGAAAATCTCCAGTCCTTGCTAATTATACTAAAAGTAACAGGGAAAACGTAATACTGTGATCTGTGCCAATTTACCCACAGGAGGCCACACAGCCAAAGAGCTCCCACCATGTGGGCCAGATGAACCTGCTCTCTTGGAACCTTGCCTGGACAACAAATAGGAGCGTAAGCTTGTAAGGTCTGTACATCAACACACCTGACACCAGCCAGAACGGCTCTGTAACACATGCAGGCTTTGGCAAGATATGTGAAACTGCACCATAATATAATATGGAAGCTTTCATCATGCCTTTTCTGAAGATTTTTCATCATAACAACTTTTTTTTTGTCTTGGGTATAGCTGGATTTTAGCACCTTATAAGTGTCAAAAAGCAAGTCTGATGTGACAGCATTTCATATGATACATAGAAGTCTTTCTTTATATATATTAAAACAAGAAAAAGGAGGTTATAATGGGTTAGTAGTGGGAAACATTTTAAGCAAAGCAATTATTTCCATGTTGTTCAACCCACAATGTCTTAGAGCAGTCTCATGTTTGCTCTTGAGCATAAATGTCAAACTTAAGGCCTGCGGGCCAAATCCGGCCCAGCATGTCACATTATGTCACCCCTGTGAAATGTTAAAGGGTGCATGTTTGTCCTCAAATAAAAGTGTATGCTGCTTTATTGTGTGCTCTGAAATTCGCAATTTTGCATTTTGTGATGATTTTACTTAAGACTGAAAAATTTCCTTTTTTGATTAAAAGTTATAAAAAACTGCAGCTTATGAGATAAAGTCCTTTTTTATGTATGTACATATATATATATTTTTTGGTTGCTTTTGTTTTTAACCACCAAAAAGTTGTGAACTTAAAGCAAAAATTCTTACAAAAAGTATGAATCTCACAATTTTATGACCTTAAATTGTAATTTTAAGTTTATTTTTTGCCAAAAAAATTGCGACCTTGTTAAGTTTTACCACAAACCTTTCCTTAAAAAAATATAGATAGATACATAGATAGATAGATGGATAGATAGATAGATGGATAGATGGATAGATAGATAGATAGATAGATGGATAGATACATAGATAGATAGATGGATAGATAGATAGATGGATAGATAGATAGATGGATAGATGGATAGATAGATTTGACATGACATGACAGCATTCAGCAGGACTCATTTTCTTCATCCCTGCTGGACCTCCTTGACCATGTATTTCTGAGGATTCATGCGACCAAAGCTTCAAAGGAGCATACAACACACTGGAGGCCTGCACACGCACACAAACATGTAAAATTATACAGCAGCTGTATGAAAGTGCGCTAAGGCTCCCCATTTGAATATGACATTTTCCTCGCCAGTATAATGGTGACGCTTCTTCCAAATTTAACAAGGCAAGCGAAAACTCTTAAAAAGTCTGGGAAATATGACACCCTGGTCGTCCATTTCTTCACACATAACAACCCAAAAGACTGTCTTAAGAGAAACACCTGCCATCTCCTCCTATGTTCCTCCTCTCCTCTCCTCTCCTCCATCACTCCCTTGTTGGCTCCTCCCCCCTCCTGCCGTACCTCTTCCCTCTGCTAATGAGCAGGGTAATTATAGTTGGCCTGGGCCAAAGGGGGGGGAGGGGGAGGAGGAGAAGACAAAACAGGAGGAGAAGAGGAGGAGACCCTGCCTCGTCTAGCCTGGTGCTCCAGATAGCATTAGTTCCCTCTCTCTCTCTGACACATAACCCTACGCTTAATTAAACATGCCTCAGAGGGACGCAGGGAGAGAGAGAAAGAGGGAGAAAGTGAGTTCTTGTTGGCAAAGAGTTCGAGAACGGGGAGAGAGCGAAAAAAGTGAGAGTGATGCAAATGCAGAGAGAGAGGCAGATAAGCTGGCGAGGGAGTGTGAGGTGGAGGGTGTGGGGGGTGTGGGAGGTGGGCGGTGAGGGGTGGGCAAAGGGGGGAGAAAGGTGGGGAGATATGGATAGGAGGTTGGAAGGAAGGGAGGGTAGTGAGCCAGAGAAAGAGCGACTGATGTTGATAGAGAGAGAAGCTGGAGGGGTAGGGAGGAAAGTAGAGGAGAAGATGAAGGCATCTTCTGTGAGAGTAATAGACAAAGAAAAGTAGAAAAAATAAATGAGGGCTGATGGAGTCAAAAAGGAATTACAGACTGGCAGAAAAAGAGGGGAAGAGGATTACTATAATGTATGAAAATATGTCCCTTGAGACTTCAGAGTAACAGATTCACAGAAAGTACAAAGTAATAAAAATGGTGGTTAGAAATAATATATCTGCATTTCCTTTTCACAGCATCAAGCGGGACTACTGCGAAGCTTCTTTCAAAAGAATAGCATCATTTATTTATTCCTTCCAAGCTGTTACAATTCACTGCTGAAACAATGAACATGTATTATGATGCTTAATAATGTGCCAACAGGTTAATGTTTGGCCATCAGAGTAGGGCCCGAGGGTAACAACTTCAGTCTGGCATTAGTAGGTAAAGGGAAAAACACCCTGAAAAAAATGAAAGATTTTGGTTTTAAAAATCCCTTTTATTGAGAGACGACATGGCCAGTGCCAGTGGTAATAATCTGTGGACTGCCTTGCAACAATCAGGCAAGGCTACATACGGCTACGAATATGTGCAAACATACCATATTTCTCCTAATAAACGCCTCTGGGCACGATGCAGAACTTTCCCAGGGAGCATCTCTTGTGACCCCCAAAATTCCAAATATTGTTCTTATGTTGTTTACACATCCTTGAAGATTAAAATCTCAAGTGATTTCATAGACATTTGATATCTGGCTTCAGCGCGCTCGTGATGACGTTATGCTTCACCTGGGGTTGTATCATCCTGAGCCACTTCATCACCATGGTTACCATTAAAGGGCCAATTATTCTTTATTTTCTCAGCCAACTATGTTGTCAGATTTTCTGTGCAAAGAAAAAAGTTAACTTTTTTGTTATAAAATCTCAAGTTTCATAAAAATTGACTTTTATCATAAAATTGAGACTTTTTTGAAATCAAAATGTTTTTCTTGTCAAAAAGCTAATTTTGTTGCAAATGTCACAAAATTGTGAATTTTGAACTTAAAATTACAAATCTTTGTAAAAACCAGGGGTGAAAGTAAGCCGGTATGGTCCAGTACTGCGTACCACTCGTGACCTCATAATCTGTTCTTAGAAACTTGTATTCTGGATGTTTATCAATGTGTCAATTAAAAGAAATAGTTTACCATATTGTCGTGTTTTTACAGGCCTGCAGTAAAATACTGAAATGTTTTCATTTGTTTGGGTTTTGACTTTGCTACTTTAAAATGCATGAAGTGAGACAAATGAAGGTTTTGGTAATAGTACTGGCAAGAATTTTAAAACTAATCTTTTTTTTTTTTTTTATAACATTTTAACATAAAATTAGAGCAGTCAACTTTTTCTCCTAAAATTTTGGTTGAGAAAATACATTTTGAAAAAGAAATTATGGGTTTTTAAAAAAAAATTGCAACTTCTTGTTGTAAAATCTTTGCAAAGATTTGCTAAATTGTAACTTTTTGACATAAACCAGCTGCTCTCTTCCTCTGTTATTCCATTTTTGACGTCAGTATCGAATCAAACGTGCAGTTGCGTTGAAATCTTGTCCTTGCACGCCAGATAAAATGAAGTGGCGGGCCAGAGTTGTCCCGCGGGCCTTGAGTTTGACACGTGTGCTCAGCAACGTCATCATAATAAGTCAGTTAGAGATGTACAATAGTTCTAAAGATGTTGTTGAAGAAGTGGTAAAAAAACAAAACAAAAAGAAACAAACAGAGAACTCATGTCAGCACAAAATAAGCTGTGATGATGTCTGTCCATAATATACGGGTCTGTTGGCTTTAATGAACAACATGTGTGTTATTAACCTAAGGAATTAAGATTTTCAATTCTTTTCTGAAGGTTTTGGTTTAATAAGTGTGGTAGAACTCCCTGAAAAAAAATGTTATAGTTCAACATCGCAGGAGAATTATCACCTCAAGACAAAATTAATGCAAAGCTGCAGTTTCTTTCTTAAATAACTGTCATATCCTGAAAGAAAAGACAGAACAACTGACAAACATTTGAGTTAAAATCACAGTTAAATGTCACCCCAATTCAGACTATTTATGTACTCTGCACCAACAGTAATCGCAAGACCTCAGGTGTAACTGAAATATACCTTAAATATGGAAAGTGAGTGATAAAATCCTGCCGACCCGCATTAATTAGTGAGCCTTACTGTTGTGAATAATAAGCAAGGTGATTAACAGAACAATTGTGAACATGTAATAGCATTAAGGGGGGCATGGAGACTTGTCTGAACCCGGTAACGATGACGTCCAATTAGAGTACAACTGTTATCTCCAGGATCAATAATCTCTCGGCATACACATTTGCATGTTGTACAAAGATGACATCTAATGATTAAAAACTAGATGCGTGTGTGTCTGTCTGTTCTTGAAATGCCAACAGCAGACTCCTCATGAGTACTGACTTAGTTAATTAATTACCTGCACCTAAGACTTCACGTTCTTTATATGGAACTCAAGAAAATCAGTATCAGGAAATAGATTTGAGAAGATGTGCAGATCTTTAAGAGTTTCACACTGAAACAGAAGAAAACACTGACAAAACGCCAAAAATCAGGCCAAAGTTTGGGAAATTTAGGGAATTGCAGGAAACATCGGAGGAACTATAGGAAATAGTTCCTCTCAGCTCCACTACCAGTTACGACTGCAGACAACCAAATACTCAGCCAGCCTGCATTTGAAGAGATTTATGTACAATCTTTTTGCTCAAGGGCCATGTTATGTAAGCTTTTCTGATAAAACCCACCACTGCTGATTAGACAAGTTCTGTGGTTTGAGAGCTAGTATGAGTTTTGGTTAAGACCCTCGGTAGGAAGAAAAAAACAAAACAAAACAAACAAACCCTGAAACATTTACCTCACTCAGAGCTAGAACAAACTTATACCAGCTGAAGAGCGGGAGTGCTGTCTGCGAGGCTCAACATCTGGGTTCCTGCGACAGTTGGCAGATGCTTTTTCAGGGTCTGCCTCACTGGTCGAAAGAGGGTCACTGAAAGATGCTCAAACTTCTGCAGCTCGGCACAGGCAAATGAAAAGACATGCATGGATGAAGAAGTTGGAAATGGTGAGATGGAGCAGTTTAAAACAGACTAGCGGTGTCTGCGTTGTTCACTGCTAGCATCTTTGGAGTGCAGTGTACGTTTAAACTTTAATGAATACAGCCCTTAAGACATGATGTAATGAGATCAAGAGAAGAAAAATAACACAGAAATCCCGGAGAGGGATGGAGAGAGAGAGAGAGAGAGAGCGAGGAAGGGAGGGGGGGAGGGAGTCAGTGAGGGGGAGGAGAAGAAAGAAAAGAAATGCTGTGTCATTATTGTTGACTCAGCACTCGCTGGGTAAACACACCAGAATCATACTGTGCTCACTCTGCCCGGTATATGCACATATCCAGCTATAACTTACTGTTAAATTACTATTGATTCACCAGTGCCAGTGCTTGCACACAGCTTGCAACAAAAAGGAATTGTTTATCAAAGTTCTGCTGAACAATATTGGACGAATAAAATGTGAAAGGCACAAAGCAGTATAAAGCTCGGGCGTGCGTCTACCAGATGTGAGCCATAATATGGAATAATATGAGGATATTAAATTAAAACACATTTGGTCCCTCGCTCGCTTCATCATCAGTTGTGTTTTCCCATGGCAGACAGCCATGAAGAAAACACATCTGTGAATGATCTGTTATCCATCCTACCAACTTCAGCTTCACATGCAGACACTGAAGCAGGATGCCTGAATACTCAACAGCAGTAGCTTCTACCATACCTGCTACCTGGTAAAGATTATCCGTAAACTTCATGATAAGAAAAGTCACTATGAGTTGAGGAAAGAACAGTGTTATCTACATTTGCTGAGACTTAACATTATTGGCTCAGAAAAGCTTTAAAAGGTAAATCAGCTGTCTTTTTGTTGAAGGTAGAAAGGCAGAATTATCTTCAGCATTTCCTTTCCAAGATTAAAAGAAAAAGAAGGAGAAGAGAAAAGCCCTGATGTGGTGAGTGAGTGATGCAGATCTTTTCCTTATGGACTGACTGTCATTTATTAGCTGCAGTCTTCCAATGACTTATGATATTATTCTGGACCAGTGCCTAGACTGAGATGCAGTTATATGGATGTACGGCCAAGTTCTAATGTACAGAAGGATTCTGCTTCGGAGCAGCAGTTAACTCATTCTTACCACTGGTTACATTTGAGGCACTCATGGCACTTTTATTTATTTATTTTTGCAGCAGCAAAATAGTTACTTTTTCATCGTTTTGGATGTATGAATGCAAGGTAGATATTACAAAAGCAGTGTCTGCACTGCATTAAGAGAATGCACAAGGTCACTAACCTCATTGTCAGAAAGTCTGTCCTTGTGTTTGCCACACATTTCTTTTTCCTCGTGTACAGTTGATGCCATTATTTTTTGGTTTATATTTAGCTTTAGTCTATTCAAATATAACACTGTGCAATATTATCATAATTTAAAAAAAAAAAATCTTTTTCCTGTTTTTTTAAACCTGTACTCAGAAAACAAACCACTTAGCCAGTAGTTAATAATAAAGTTTTACTAACCACTACTTAAAACATTGTCTTAAAGCCAACTAAAGGTTAAGTAGCTGTGAGATCCTCATTTGTTTCCTGATAATTAAGCTCTAATTAAACAACATTTTGTGTATGTTATTGTAAAGCCTTATCAAAAACTGTTATCTTCTTGTTGACAGAGGGGTCCTCAAAATCAGTAAAATGATCAAACTTAGAGATCAGGATTTAAAAAGGGAATCTGAGCTGAAGCATCGTACATTTCAAATATCCGTGTGCAGAGATGTACCCAGAGAAGCCATTAAAGAGGAAAATATATACTAAGTAGCTTACCACTAAGTGCTCCTGTAAGAGTCATGTCAAACTTAGAAGTTCTTTACTACCCATGAAGATGTGTTACTGTTCTGTAAATGAATTATTGGTTGAGCTGGATGCTTGCCAAAGACAACCTTGCTGTGAAACATGGTTGTTAATTAGGTCTAGATGTACTTAAGGGATAACAAATGTGCATAGGCACCACATCTTCAACATCCAGCTGAGATTATGTTGCTATTACAGCCTATATCTTTACCTCCTTACTCCCCAACAAAAATTCAAATACGCTTCTCTTTGGCCTCAGTAGCAGTTAATGCATGCATCAGATTAAGCATCTTTCATGCAATGCTAATATTCTGTTTTGCATCCAGTGGGGAATTCATTTGTCTATTTAATTTTACAGGTGCCCTTAACACACCGATCAACAACAGGCGCTGGTCGTGAGCAGGCGGCACCATCTGTGTGCACGGAGTGCCAAGGGCCCTGCCTAAAGTACTCACTCTTACACTAAGATTCCATTACGGGGCCTGGGTCTATGCATCTTTGGTCATCATTTATTTGGCAAAGGCAATTATAAAACTCCCCCCACGCAAAGACAGCATGTGTGGTAGAAGGCATGTCTCCCCTCTTAATCACTGGTTGTAATTAGTTCCTGCAAGCGGTATCATTAGGTATCACCGCTGGCAGTGTTGTCACAGCGACCGCATGTCGGGGAAGACAGAGGGAGATGATAGAAAAAAAGAGAATTGCCACTGCACGAGAAAATCTGGATAGGTTAAACTCCTGTCCAAAAATGTTACAAGGTTGTCCCATGAGAAGCATAATCCATCAAAGTGATTTTTCCGCTCTCTTCTGCTGCCGCCCCCTCCTGTTTCGCCCCCTGTCTTCTTTGCAACGTAATCATTTTCCTCTCACGGGGTGTGACATTCATAAAGGATGCAGGTGCAGGTGCTGCATCTTGTCAAAGTTTGGAATGAGTTTTAGAGTTTCAAAGCAGGATTGCCAGAGGTAAGTCACAACGTTTCTTGGCAGGCTTACCCTTAATTCTTGCGCTTGCTTATTTCTTCTGCCCTGCTCATCCGTCTCTCTTTCTGCCCTTTTATCTTGTCTGTCACTGATCAGTTGCAGTATCTCAAACTTGCTCTTGCAGTAGCATTTGGAAGGTTAAGTTCTCCTCTTCAGTACTTTGATATTTGCTGGATGAAGCTTTTCTACATCTATGCAACTGGATTACCGCAGTTAGCAGTATTAACTACTTATCTGAACTTGTGCTGAACAGTTTGATTAGGATGCACAATATTAGTTCCTACTTTCCAAGTCAAATGCACAGGAATCAAGTAGGCCACAGTGACTCTCATTGCACTAAGTAACAGCTCTTCATAGCATCATGAAATAATGCCATTGGGGAAATAGAGCTTTTTTTTTTCACATTTTCTTGCATAAAAAGGTCCTTTTTGTTTGCAAAATGCAGGTGTTTATTCCCTGAAAACACCTTTTTGTGTTCAACAAATATCCTTTCTTCAAAGTTTGGAGGAAGCTTTAGTGGAAAGGTTGTTTACTCTTTGTGTCTACAGACTAGCTGACAAGCTGCCTGACTGCAAAAACCTTATAACACAAACTTTGCGATTCAGTCGTGGCCGCTGGTCTTTTGTCACCCCCCACCCCCGCAGATTGTTATTTCACTAATGACACTGCAAATTTTCGTTCTGTTGACGTGCAAGTGCAGCGCAGCATTAGTGCATGTCACAGCATTTTGTCAAATATGTAGACAGCGTTAAAACACACAGTCGTGCTGAAAAAGATATATGGGGAGGGAGGGGAAAACAAACATCATCTGACAAGTTTGTGGCACATTTGGTTCAGACAGTGTGATTCCCTGTGGTTCTACGCCGGGTGGAGAGGAGGGTGGGAGGGTGGGAGAGGAGGACTGAAATAGAGAGAGGACTGAGCAATTGTTCTTCTATGTGAAAAGGTGAGAAAAGAAAAGTGTGAAAGGCCTCACTAGGTGGAGAGAGTTACTGAAGTGAAAGATGCAAAGGGAGGAGAAAAGGATGCCAGGGAGGTGGTAAGGCAACGAGAGGGATGTAAACATTTTAGATGTCAGTAAGTCAACTACAGTCACTGCTGTAGCATTAGTGCACTTCATGAAAGTTTTTTTTTGCCCCTTTCTTCAGCAATCACAGAAAACAAATTACAGTGTTCACAATCCTGAGCAGCTAACACAACACCTCAGTGCTGCTGAGTTTACGCTGCATTCCTACCTGGACGACTATCCCAGTGTTGTGTCCATGCAACAAACCTGCACACTTCCAGATGATATCCTTTTATGTGGAATTATAGTCTCTGCATTTTTACATAGTGAGTAAACCCTGATGTTTAGAAGTCCTACATTTGTCAGGAAAATGAACTCAGACCAGCCAGAAACTGTCACAGAAACACATGATATAAGCTTAAAATCCCAGCACCACATGGTGCACTGAAGACAGGTGAAGGGTAGGAAGATAGCCCTGAAGTCCAAGACCTGCAGACTTCGGAAAAGCTTTTTGTCCCCAGCCTTTGCCCCCTCTGAACTCCACACCTCACTGACCCCCCAGAGTGTAATGCATTCCCTCCACTACACTACTGAACTCCCCAAGACTGTAAAACACTTTATTTCACAGAATATATGTGCATCTGCATATATCTCTTGGATTATCCCCTGCACTTTCTTACAAGCCATTTGCATTAGCCCCCCCCCCCCCAAGACATTTATGCCAGTTATAGATGAATATTGTACATAGAAATCTGCAACTTTTTTCCATCTTTTTGCACGACTGACATTGTGTTGCGACTCACATGGCATACAACCTATGATACATAATTAGAGACAGTTACTGTATAATATTACAGTAATATTAGTTATTACAGTATAATTATTGTTAAATGTACATATTCTGTATATATGACACAGATGCTCGGTGCAAACTTCTGCACTCCTGGTTAGATGCTAACTGCATTTTATTGCTTTATACTTGCAAAATGTGCAATGACAATAAAGATGCATCTAATCTGTGTCTAATAAACAAACTCAATAAAAAGAGACAGAAAATGGGGGAAAGGTGGAAAAAATACTTAAGTCATTTGCTGTCTTTCCAAATATTGCCTTCTTTGTGTGTATCACACACAGCAAATGTTGCATCTAGTGGTCGCGGCCGCTGCTCCCAGCAGCAGCATACCAGGCTGTAATGAAAGCTCATGGCCCATAGTCTGTCAGTGTGGACAAGCCCTTGCCTGTTTCCCCACTGCACACACACACACACACACACACACGCACACACACCACATCACCAACATACACAGAGAAACACTTAAGAGGGTGAGTCAGACCAACGCTCCCCCTGTGTCTCACAGACATAAACACTCACACAGCAGAGGCGAGGCAGCAGCAGAGCTCCTGCCAGGTTATATGGAGGGACAGAGTGTTCTGAGTTACTGCACATTGCAGCCACTCTCCACGGCAGCACCGTACAGAGTCCATAAAGCATGATGGATGGCCTATCATCATTTACCTCTTTGGTGACTTCTCAATGCTGTCACACCCCGCCAAGCACATGCAAGAGAGGTGAGACACAACAACACAGACAGGCGAGCAAGGGCAGAGCATAATGACAAAAACAAAACAAAAAAAAAAAAAAAGAGAGAGAAAGGGAAAAAAAAGCAATGCGGACAGAATTATGCTAAAATGGGCATTAGGGAGAGTGACAGAGGGAGAGGGGAATGGAGAAAGAGAAAAGACGAGAGACAGCAAGATGGATGAGGGAGCATCTTTGATGTTTGCTAGAATTCATGCACACTTACTCGCATACACAAGCAGTGGCACAAATACACACAGTTGTGCACTATCACAGAAGAACTGAACCATCCCCTGTCCCTTCTCTCCTTTGATGACAGCGCCCCACACACGTAGAGGCTGTATTTAGAGCATGCAAAATCTACTGTCTCCTCCACTCTCCTCTCTTCTTCTCCTCTGTATGCCACAGCAGAGGGAGCAGGAGGAGGAAAGGAAGAGGGAGGGAGAGAGAGAGAGAGAGAGAGAGAGAGAGAGAGAGAGAGAGAGAGAGAGAGAGAGAGAGAGAGAGAGAGAGAGAGAGATACAGAAGAAGAATGAACACCGGATGCAGCAAAATGACACAGTGATAGTTTACATGTCAAAGTGGCTGAGACATCAACAATGGGAGCAAGACAAAAGAAAGGCTAGAACAGTAAATAACTTTCACGAGAAGGATTGCAGCCAGAGGGGGCACCAGGCTCACGGGCTGCACTCAAGAACCTCAGAAACTAAAGCACTAAAGCACTGCTGTGCACTAAGACCATGAGGAAACTGAACCACAGGACTTTCCTAACCTTTTCAAGGCCGCCTTTCACTTGGTTATGCATCAGCTATACATACATATGTGTGTCTATACATATATGTGTGTGTGTGTGTATATACAAATGTGTGTGTGTGTGCTTTTAGACACCATATATACCTTCAAAAAAGTTACTTTAAAGTCCCTTCACTCATTAACGTGCCCATAACATAAACAAGCTAAACAAATCTTTTTTTCTTTTTGGAAACTAGAATTTTTGAGTTTTTGTCATCATGATGTAACATCATTTTATGGTCTAAAATGCACAATAATAGGTACATTTTTGCCATATATGGTAAAAATGATGTAATTGGGAAGTAAATCCCTCAGAGCACAAACTTAAAGCTTCAGGCCTCAAATGAAGTGGAGAAATGAGAAAATGCCCATTTTATACTATTTATTAGAGTAGGATCAAAAATAGTGATTTGAATGATTTTCAGTGTACACATTTTAGCGTGTAGGGTCTTTAACGTGCATGTATCATCAATAATATGTCTATTAAAAAAAAAGATAAAATATGCTGTAAGTTAAAAGCCTGCTTGGGTGTATGAAAGGGTTAAATGGACACTACCAGTGATTAAAGGGAATGTATCATGCATTTGTATTATTTTTTTCAAAAGTGACCCAATTTCCTGACGTACTATTAAAATGTCTGTTGGTCAAAACTGCATGGACGGAGCACAAAAGCGTCCTTTTCAACCACGTCTTCACAGCTCTCTTCCTGGAAGCTGCTTGTAGGGGAGGAGCCAGCTACTTCACTCCTCCCCTGTCATCCTCACCTGTCACTATTTTCCCGCGACTGCAGAATCATGTGGAGATAAAGACAAAGAACTTAGATAAATCAATCCCGTCACAAATCTAAACGTCTCATTGAAGTGCATATTTACTGTTGCATAATGATTCAGAATCCACACCAGACAGATGGAAATGGATCTAGCTCTAAAATGAGGAAAAAAATAAAATAAAATCCAAGCTGTTTCAGAGCCAAACTGAGTTGGCTGCAATACTCAAAATATGTCCATCAAACAGTGATTAGTAATAGTGCTGCTCACTGTGTTGCTGCATGTCACCTAAAAGCTGCCGCGTCTTGTTTCCACAGTCGTTCCTGTTCATGTACCATTACAGAAAAGGCTCACATGCACACCTTCTTTGATTGATAATATAAAGATGATTAAAAACTGAACTCCCGTCTGATTGTCAGACTGATCCCTTCCAGTTGTTTTAATTGTGAAGCAGTACTTCTGTGGAATGGCATGGAAGTGGATTCACACATATTTTACAAAATATTTGACAGAAGCATCTGATCTGAAACATCCATATCTGCCAAAACCTCAAAAAAAGGTGAGCCAGTCTCCATAATGAGTGGGAGCTCCAGTGTAAAGCTTTCAGAGCAGTCTCTGTACGTGAAAAATATTAATAACTCTGCAGGAAAATAAAAGTCATCAAGCCATTTACCTTATAAATTTATGCACAATTAATTTAGAAGAACGCAGCAGGTCCCCTTCATCACACCTCTGCTGTGTTCAAAAACATGGAAACAGAAATTCAGAAGGGAGAAAGCAAACACGAGGCAGCATTTTTCTGACAAACTTGTGAAGATTTACTTGATTGCTGTTTGCAATGTATTTATGTCACTACGTCCTACACACTGAACCTTAAATAGCAAAGTTTTACAGCAGAAATAACTCATTTTTTGATTTTGTTTTTTTACCATAAAAAATAAAAGATGAAGAGTTGCACTGACTGACAGGCGAGAGCTGTAACTGCTGTCTGACAGATGTGTGCAGTGTTTTTGACTTCTTGGTCAAATCTATGCATTACGCTTAACTTCTGATTCCTCCAGAATAGTAGTCCCAAACCCCATGGGTGATGTTAAGTGCCTATGTCCATCTTTTGTGTTTGGTCCATGCAGCTCATAGTAGTAAGATCTTGAAATCAAACTGCTATTTTGATGTAGCGTGAAAGAATCCCTACCATTCAGCCGAGCCAAGAAAGATAATATCTCCACTAGTTGCCACCACAGAAACACAAAACAGACAGCATGATGGAGGGGTGTGCGGGCGCTGTCTCTCTGGCCGGTGTCTATTGATCGCCACCCGGCACACATCACCACAACTTTCACAAATTGCTATTGAGAAGTGACCTGTAATGCAATTACTGGCCAATCCGGGGCCTTGGCTGCCATCAATTATTAAAAGCTGCCTGAGTCGTGGCTCGCTATTCCGTCTCGGCTGGTGTGTTGTGCCATTATCACATCTTCTGGCCACCGGCTCACCAGCTGCTTCAGCGGGGTTGGGAATAAGATTTCCGTGTGCCACTTCTCACTGTGTCAAACATATCAGATCATATGGGCCGGATAAAAACATTACCACTGCTGTATTATGCATTCCAGGGACTGCAGTGAAAACGACCTTTGACTGCTGTAAAAGCTGTGGGGGGAAGTCTTAAAATCAGCAAAACAATATTATCATTATTATTATCATTATTCCAGCGTGGGTCAGCAATGGGTGCTAGTTCTAAAAAATGTTCAGTATTCCAGTAAAAAAGTCAACAGTTACTGTCTGTACCTTAACCTGCTTTAATTAGCTTGTTTCCAGCTTCAGTGTTGCACATGCTCACTTTGCAACGTGCTTAGCTCTTTTTTGAATCTGCTACATATCCTGAATGAAGTCCACCATCAGGGTTGAAGTGCCCTTTGCTTTGAACTGTAAATTTTCTCCGAGCCATTGTTATTATAAAAGTTCTCCTTCAAACTGGATTTTGTGTTTATATATTTCAGCAGTCCCTGTTAAACACAAATAATGCTTAAAAATACTGTTACTATGAATCTAGTAACAAACTCCAACTCAGCTGAACAGTTTAACTCAAATATCCAACGAAGCCACTCCTGATAATGAAATGTAACTAAAGCTAATTTCTTACAGTAACTTTGAATAAAATGAAAGCGCTTTAAGACAACTGCTCGCAGTAACCTTTAATTTCATATCAGCGGTGGGTCTTCTTTGAAAAACTGGAGACCGTTGATTAACATAAAGAACTATTACAGACAGAGAGATGCAGCGTATACAGAGCCTCATGCTGTTCAGTAAAAGCTGTAAGAGCCCCGTAAAGCCTCAGGGAAAAATGAGATCATTGAATGAAAATGTTCTTTGCTGTTTCAAAGCATCTGCTCGGTCCCACACTGACAGCTGAGCAAGAGACCTGGGAGTAGAGCGGTTATCTCAAACCAGACTAATGCTTGACAGAAAGGAGAGGTGTGCGCCGTCTGGATCGTACTATGCTCTCATGATCCATAAATCACCATCTGAAAAAAAAAAACATTTATTTTTTAAAAATTCAGTTATATTTTCCCTGTTCATTAACGTTTAATGCGTATGGTGAATTAGTTTAATGGGCTACAGTGATGATAAAAAATAAAAATGCCGTAGTGGAAAGGCACACGCCACTCAGGCTGTCGGGGGGGGAGTCTGAGAAAGAGAACTATTCACAAAAAGGAAAAAAGAAAATCCCCGAAGTCAGCTGGAGTCAGGTGAACTCAGCAGCAGCAGCAGCAGCAGCAGCAGCAGCAGCAGGAGGTGGAACTGGCAGCGGCAGAACGGCGTTAATGACCTACTTATATATGATGCTCTTACATTATATTTGTCAACTATGTCCATCCATCCATCCATCCATCTAAACATTTTCAGGAAAGGTTTGTGGTAATTTGGTAAAATGGCAATTTTTTGGCATAAAATATTGACTTAAAATTACAATTTAGTGGCCCTGTGATGGACTGGCCACCTGTCCCGGTGGACCCCTGCCTTTCACCCACAGTGAGCTGGGATAGACTCCAGCAGACCCCCGAGACCCTGAACAGGAAATAGCAGGTACAGATGATGGATGGATGGATGGAATTACAATTTAAGGTTGTAAAAGAAGAATTTTGCAAGAATTTTAGCTTTAAATTCACAACTTTTTGGTGGTTAAAAACAAAAACAAACAAAAAAAACCCTGAAATATTGAAAAGTTGACTTTTGTTTTTGCATAAAAAAGGACTGTATTATAGTCTTACATTATATTTGTGAACTCTATTTGTCTGTCTGTCTGTCTATCCACATTTTTTGAGCACAAAGTATCAACTAAAAATTACAATTAAAGGTCATATATTTGTGAGTTTTGTATTTTTGCTTTAAAAATCACAAATTTTTGTCACAAACAGTGTTTTTTTAAACATGAAATTCTGATTTCATTTCATAAGCTGCAAATATTGTAACAATTTTTTTGTATAACTTTTTTCTGTAAAATCACAAATTTTGCAAAATCGTGACCTTTTTTCATTTAATACTAAAACCTTTGGTTTTGTTGTAAAATTGACCTACTTTATGCCCTAAAAAGTATTTTTTGGGGGAGTAAAACTGCAGATTTTGCAAGATCACAACTTTGTTTCAAAAAATTCAATTCAATTCAATTCAATTTATTTATATAGCGCCTATTTACGACAAGTCATCTCTAGGCGCTTACAGATGATGGATGGATGGATGGAATTACATTACACATTTTTGTCCATTTTTTCTCTCAATCTAAAGGGTAAATAGTCCACACTTATATAGCGCCATATGTACTGATCTACAGTACAAATACTTTATAATGTCCTTGTCATGGACCCATTCACACATATGATACATCTTATGATCTTGATGCATGCTCTCTATGCATGTGCGCCATGTTTTTCTCTCTAATCACACCACGATGAGCATATTCAGCCGGCAGACTACCTCTCTAGAACCTGAGCCACTGCCACCCCACATTAAACCATTTTTCCGTTCTGGTGAATACATGGAGGAGCCCTAAATGCCAGTTGTGACATTAACACTTGTAAATGCTCGGCAGCGCAGGCTGTTGAGGGTGAAGACTGCGATGTGCTGTGAGGCTGTGCTTTCTGTGGATCAATACAGACTCAAGAAAAGGACAGGCTGATTTCAGACTGACAATAGCCTGCTCCTGCAACATAACGAAATGCTGGAATGAGCATGGCACACCTTAAAATCTGGAGAGAGGGCACACTTTATGTGCAAATGCAAAAGCATTTGGATCACTCAATCATGACACAAGAGGTGCATGAAATTGCTCAGACAGTTCAATCCATTCCTTTAAAGTGTGTACCCTTCTACTCAAAGCAGCTGGTGGCTGAAGACTTGTAATTTCTATTTCATAAGGGTAGAAATTACCGCAGTTTGAAAATATATTTACGATGAATAAACTTAATTAAACATGTTACAATGATAAATACTTGCAGGGAGTTTTGTTGTATTCTAATTTTTAAGCAGTTTTGCTGCTGGCCAACACACAAACTCTGCCTTTCAAATGAGATTAACATTAAAAAGTAGGTTATCGCCATGACGCTGCATGCACTGCAGCATGGCTCAGTTGTAAAAAGGTGTGTAATTTCACATATGGATAATCAATCTATTAACCCAGCGGGTAGCATGCACCACTTCTGAAATTAGTTGGCTTATTGGACTATAGTGAACTGCTGCCTCAAGGCAGATGAATACTTCTCATTAGTACAATCTGCTCAAACTGCACTTGGCAATGGGAGGTTGTAACATCAGGCCTAAAGCCTAATGATGATGGGAGCATTCAGATTTTATATGACAAAGGATGGCATGTAGGCTTGTAATAATATTACAATTACAAAACCATTCATGTTTTATACCTCAAAGGGGTTCAACCAAAGCGATCCAAGATGGCTAGAAGTACGAGGGCGTCCAAAACTTCAACCACAGTTTTTATGTTTATGGTTAGCGCCCCCCGCCACCCCTGTTTTGCCATTTTACATTATGAAGCAGCGTTTATAATGGCACCAACCAACGGTGTAACGTGCTTGGAGCGGCTCAGAACAGCTGTATTTGGAGGTGAATCACCGTGGAGACGTGGGTACATACAGCTCTTTATCGCATGTGGAAAACAGTGTGGCACAAACGTCTGAAATTTAGAAACAGATGGTCAACTTTAAAAAAAAAACAAAAACCCATAATAAATAGCCAAAACACATAGCTAACCAAAAATGTAAATGCTTATTTTTACCTATCCTGTTCAAACCACATCTGTTCAGGAAAAAAATCAGCTTTTAAAGCAACTTAAATATAAAAAATTAGCATATGGCATTTATAACATATTTTTTACATATTTACACATAATTTCCATGATAGTCATTGATGATTTTACACATTAACTCTTTTTTTAATAAATCTTTTTAAAGGTTGAAACCAGTAACTTTGACGCCCAGAAATGAACACATCTTGATTTCACTTTAGTTCTCGTTTTAACTTTTTCAAAAACGAATAAGTGTTTTTATATACACAATATCCCTTAATTTCCAAGTGCTACTTTTAACAAATAATGTATCATAATTTCTGACCTTATTGTGAATTCTAATAACTGTGTTTGGGTTTTTTTGTAATTTCATTAACATGTCTATACTTGTTTTTCCAGCATTTTCCCAATTACACCACATAATATGATGAAAAATAGGGCCTGAGGAACAATACATCATATACAGTTTATTTTTGTGCATTACGTTGTTTGTTTTAAACAATATAGCAACATATGTTGCCACCTTCTGTTTATGCAATATGTGATTTCCAACTAAGTTTGCCATCTATGATCACACCTGAAAATTTGGCTTCAAAAAGAACACATGAGGGAAGTTGTAATCATCGTTTTTAACAGACTTATCTTATAACATCTTTCCTCCTGCACATGTGGAACATTTCCTGTTGCAGCATCATAACAGCTGATACCATGGATAATAAAGTTTGCAGTGGCTGCTGTCTGTTTTCTTTTTGTGTTTTTTTTAACTTTTCTTATATTTGCAGAAAGACATGGAGCTTGTCTATTTTCAGTCTTCTGGTTATGGTCATACGGGCTTGGTAAATGGGCGGAGCATGCGTAGCGTCTGAGAAGAGCGAGCTACGAAGCAAATCTGTGCAACTGCGACCTCATTTCCAAATGCTTTTGTTTTTTTCCATCAACATCAACATCAGAAAGCAACAGCTGCGTTTCCAAACTGAAGTTGAGTCTGCAGTGAATCAAGTGTTCAGTTTTTGAGGGTCATGTTGTGGTTCATGTTGAACCCAAGTTGTAACCATTAAAAAAAAAAAAAAAAAAAAAAAGGTTTTACATTCTAAAATGCAACCGAAGTAGTTGACAGAGAGACTAGCACTTAAACTGGTTTGGACTAAACCCTATTGACGGTTTAAGCTGGTATGGACCTGACACAATGTGTTCACGACATAAATCAATCAGCTAATCCAGGAGTGTCAAACTCATTTTCACTGAGGGCCACATCGGCAGTACGGTGGTCCTCCAAGGGCCAGTTGTATCTGTAGGACTGTATTAAATGTAACTACTCCTAAACACGTGATTAAATAACGGTTTCTGTACTGATTATTATTCATTCCAATGACAAATATCGTAAGAGTCACGCACAGAGGGCACCTGCGCTCTCTCCCTTTATTTTAATCACACTTTAAAAAAAAAAAAAAAAAAATCAGAAGTTTGTGGTGAAATTGAGAATTTTGGAAGATCACAGTAAAATATTGACTTTTGCTTTATCCATAAAAATAACAATTTAATGTCATAAAAATTACAAATTCTCAATTTTTGAAAGAATATTTGCTGTAAAATCACAAATTTTGGTGGAATATATATAAAAAAAATCTTAAAAAGACATTTTGTCTTAAGATCACAAATTTAGCAAAGTTGTGACTTAAGGACGAATACGAATACTTTTGGTTGTACAATATAATTACTGTAAATCATGACTTTTGTAGATAACAGGGGCCATCATGTTTTGATTGTAATATATATGTGTGTGTGTGTGTGTGTGTGTGTGTGTGTGTGTGTGTGTGTGTGTATTTATATCTGTATGCCTCCTACCCTTCCCCCCCCACACCACACACAAAAAA
>JBAMYA010000020.1:9928701-9939071 GCA_037176975.1 Arrhamphus sclerolepis
GAATGTGATGAGGCAGCAGTGCCATTGTTCAGGAAATAAATGCGTGGGTTGTGTGTGTGTGTGCTCCTGGTGTGTGTTCTATAAAATTTTGTTTGACATGAAATTATGTAGAAAAGCTCTCAGGGGTCACATAAAACTACATTTGACATGTGAGCTAATCGATAAAACTAGAACTATTGACAATGATCTGGTGTTCTACACTCAGAGTATAGAAACTGTTGTGTTTTGGGTTCATCCATCAGGTATTTGATGGGGTTGAGGCCGATGCTCCCGTGCTGGCCGGTGCTGCACTTCCACTCCAGGCTTCATTGTTTTGGCCTCAGCTTTGTGAACAGGGACATCGTCATATGAAAAAAACTCCAAAACGGCCGTTGTTAAACTGCTGCCAAATAGCTGCACACTTTAGCATTATGTTATTCCTGAGAGTAAGTGGAAGTGAGGGTCTAATGTTAATCACATATATCGTTAGGACAGAGGTGCACAGAAGTATGGGAATGATGCCATATGTTGAATCAAATCTAACAAAGCTCAGTCCCTTTATAGGCTGTTGGAAGAAAACTTGCAAAATTAATGAACTGTGATGAGTTTATCAGCAAACAGTGATTAGTCCTGAAATTATTACAAACCCTATTTTCAGAAAGTCTTTCTGCCGTTCTATTGTCCACTGAGGGACACTAATTTGAATTTTTACTGCTGGTTTATGACCTGCCAGATTCAGCGTGGAAACTGCTTCACTTAGAAGATTTGCTCCAGTTTGAATCTGTATGCTGTTTATTTCTTTTTTTTTTCCCACCAAGACTCCTGCTCATCCATGCAGCTCTTTCTTTTTATTAGACGTGCAAGATGGATAAAAATATATATGTGTGTGTGTGTACATATATATACATATATATATATAAATAAAAAACTCCTTTGGTCCATGAACTAATAAAAATCTTCATGTCTTTGTGAAACGTATGTGCTTATTGATTTTGAACACTGGAGTTGTTTCAGCTAAAACATCCTTGTGCTTCACTCCAGCGTTTTGTCAATGACAGTGAATTCATTAGGTGAAGCATGCTATGTAGCAAATCTTTTTTCTGGATAAGGGTGATTAGGATAGTTGATGAGGTGATGGCTCTGGAAGAGGGAGTTTCTTCTTTTTCTTTTTTTTTGAACTGTGGAGTCTGTAGCATTAGTCATGTGCATGTGAAGCTATGCCTCCTGAGCACTGCGCCGCTAATGTAAAATCTACAAAGAAAGAATGATCTGTTCAACTTGTGAATGTTCATGGGAAACAAATTGTAACCGATCACCACCTAATACCCAGCTCGCATCCAAACACCTCTTCACCCACTTTACCTGGGGAACCTGGCAGCTATTGACCAATAAGGGCAACTTATTGAGAAAAAAAGCTGCCATGAAACTGGGTCACAGGATCCGATCAATGCCATGGATTTCTCTCCCTGGCATTATCTCAACTGAGAGAAGGGGAGCTTGAAAAAAGAAACAGACACAAATCAGTCCGTATACAGGCACCTCGACTCTACCTCTCTTCCCACTCCCTCCATCCACCCACTCTCAGTCTCCCTTCATCCACCCCGTCCACTTTCCTCCCTCTTGCTATTCATTTTCTGTCCTGTCTTTTCTGTAGTTTGTTTGCCTCTAGGCTGAAAACATTGTGTGTTTGTGTGTGTATGCGTGCTTGTGTGTGTGGAACACTCTGAAATGACGCATTGATTCACAGTGTTCTATATTTTCTCATCTGGCTCACTATTACAGTGAGAGTCAATAGATGCTGTATTTCTCTTTTTCCCTCCCTCTCTCTTTGGCTTTCTCACTACTTCTTTCGCTCTCTTCCTCTTTCTACGAGTACCAGAGTATCATGTTTTTGAATGGAAGTGTTTACAAGTAGTGTTGTATTGCGCTTACAAGAGAGGAGTTTGGAATATGAGTGAGTTGGGAATATCAGAGGTGGGTTTTGTGCTCTGCCTAAATGTATGTGTTTCTTTAATGTGTAGTATCTGGCAGTGTGTGTGTGCTGTTGTGTGAAGTGTGGAGTGCAGGGTCCTGTGTCAGTGCGCTGCCCTATAAGGTATATCTCGCAACATGTTTGAGGGGATGCCAGGTCTATTTTTCGGTTTGACTTTTCTGCGTGCGTTAGAACCTCCGTGTATGCGGGAGGATTTGCTTGTGGGTATTTGCACTCTGCGGTTTGTGCACATGCTGCACGAGCTCCAGCTCCGCCACTCCACCCTATGACCTGCACATAAACACACGAGCGCACACGCATGTGCACACAAAAACACATCCACCCACTTGTAAGGCCTTTTGCCAGAATCAATAGAGGAGCTTTTTATTGCTTCTTGCTGTGGTCCGAAGCTAGAGCGCCCAATCAGAAGGATGGCGGTCAGGTCGCTGCGTTTGGGACGCACCCCAATTTATGTCTGTGTCACATCACCATCCACAAAAGAAAAAAAGAACAAAAAAATGTTTATTAGTATAAGCTCAGCGGATCTGCGCCTCAAATAAGGAAATATGACTTTTTCAGTTGTGATATCTTGTTGTAAGTTAGTTTGGATAAAAACTAGATATACAATGTGATTTTATGACTTTTTATGTATTCAACCTGTTCTAACTCCAAACTCTTCAGATGTGAACATAAATGAAGGACGCCCTGCATCAGTTTTCAGTGAGTGGGACTGTGAGACTTAAGTAGACGTCCCTGAACATGCAAGAAGATGAGGTGTGGCCACAGATCTCGAACCAAGTGGTAGAACCATGACTGAGGGTTGCAACTTAGACTAACTGGTGAATCGGCAGCTTCATCTGCAGCGGTCTCACCAATCCCCCCGCCCATCTCATGCTGCATTTTCTCTTCACTTACGGATGAGATCCAGAGATTTAAAAGCCAGAGCTCAGAGCAGTGACTCATTCACAAACCGAGGACAGCGATCCATCGTTTTTCAGTAGAGAACCATGACCTCAGACCTTCAGGTACACAAAGGCATGCCATCAGTAAAGGATCCTGACTGCCCGGGTCATGGATGTGTGTGGTAAAGGATTTCATTTGCAAACGCTGCCCCCATAGATACCCCTGGAGCCTAACCAAAGGGTTTGGTTGTCTGAATCTCACCGAAAAAACAACCGAGGAAGAAATTTCTGAAACTGACTGTTAGTCATGTAAAAAACATGAGTGACATGAAAGAAAATTCCTGTTCCATCTGAGGGATTCGATCACTGGTGTCCTGGCAATAAAGCTTGTAACCTGTAACCGCATCTATACGCATGTACGTGTTTTACACCCCTCTAATCTCCAAATGCCTTTTTCACTTCAAAAGTTGTACATGAGGGTCAGTGTTTTGTGCTCTGAAAAATTATGCTGAAGGGGTACCCAGTGCTGTAAAATGCAGTGCCTAAGGGCTCCTGGCAGTAAGCTTAGTGACCTGTAAATTCATCTCCCAACACCCCTCCACCCTCCAAATGCAAGTCTTCCCGAGGAAAATTGTAGTGTGGATGTGAATCGATGTTCTGTGCATTGACAAATTATGCTCAAGGGGTACTGAGGGTTGTAAAATGTGCCACCCAAGGGCAAGTAGCAAGTCAGATGGGAATGTACTGGTGCATTTGCCAGCTCCCACTCTGTAGTCGGTGTGCTTCTTTATGATGACTCTTTATAAGTTTCTAATAAGTCCAACTTGAATAATTTACCTTTTTGTTAATTCTGTGAATTAACAACTCGTTCTTCCATAGTTTATATGGTCATTGGTGAAATGCAGAATTAAAGAGAGGAAAAAGGTTGCTGGTAGTCATGCCAACCTGGACGAGGTGCCAATCAAAGATTAGGGGGAAACGTCATTATCTCCGTCACCTTTGCATCTGTCATCCTGATGACTTTGCTACTGTAGAAAAGGGAAGTTGCTAAGTCTTGCAGCCTTGACACAGAAATTTCTTTTAATAAAAATCATTAGTAAGCATTGTTAGAAGGATGCTAGAGGAAGCTGCTCATTGAATTCAGTCATTTCTGTTTAAAACAGTTAATAAGAAAAGAAAAGCTGATGTGAATATTGCACATCATGATAGAGCCAACCGCTAAATTACTGACCCACTCGTACCTGAAGTTATGATGCCTTTTATAAATGTAGAGAGGCCAGCGTTTAAAGCTCTGATGAAAATAGTTTCGAGTAAATAAGCACCACAAAAATATGCTCTCAGTTGATACTTCACAGAAGAATGAGCTTCATGAATCTTCTTTTTTAGTATTCACTTGGTTTATTTCTCACTTTACATAAAGTATGATTTTACTTTTATCGTTCTTGTGAATAGCTGTAAAGTGATGTTCAACAACCCTCCACGTATCGCCACACTTTGTTGAACTTAATTTGTCAAACAAGAAGGCAAGAAAAAAAATGCAATGAGTTATTTCAATTGTAAACAGTATTTCTTGCTAGCTTTCAAATTTCTTGTGAATTCCTCTGACAGCGGTAATAGTGTAGTGAATATTTTATTTCTGTCAGCCCAAGTACAAAATAAATCTGCAGCGCTTCTTTGAGTAGAGTCAGTGTCTCGCTACACATCTGGCTGTGCTGTGCAGACACGCTGCACGATGAAGAACCGAATCTAAACGAGGAGTCGGGTTCAGTGTGGCATGTTTAGCTCTGGCATCCCAACCTAAACAGAACCAAAACCCCTGAAGGCAGCGGGCCAATGGGTCCAGGGAGGACCGTTTTCTGCTTGCAGAATCTACATTTTACAACAAATAAAAATAAAATTGTTTCCATGTGTGTTACTTGCACATTTTTCATTATCTTTGTCTAACATCATTTCTTGGGCAGCTATGTTTGGGGTCCAGCATGCATGACGTCTGCCTCGCTATCAGCCAATAGTGCACCATGAAAAGCCGCGGGTGCCGTACCAGACCTGTCCTTTTGTACTCCCCATCACAGAAAATTAGCACAATATAGTCGTCTCTATATTTAAATTTGCGGATGGATATTGTTGTTTTTTATTTATTTATTGAACAATGCAATACAATCAATTATTATGTGACACAATAAGGAACAAAAAAAATGCAATTACAAAAAAAGAGACTATGAAACATTTTTTTAATAATAAAATGTTGGGGGGGGGGGGATAAATTGTCAGAAAACAATTTGAAACAGTTTTAATAGCTTGTGGAGTCTTTAATTGAGTGAATGTACGACTTGAATTCCTTGATGCTTGTCTTCCTGCAAACTCGCATTTATGGATGTGAAACTTTGCCCATAAAATAATAATGTTGACTATATATTTGTTGAAGATTGGGTTTTCCAGTGATTGATCTTTGCTCAAGGGAGCCTCTTTTCTTCACCTCTTTCTGATCTTTCAAATATGCCTCAAATATTTAGAATTTCCTCCACAAAAAAGAAAAAAAAAGAAAAGAAAAATAAAACAAACTGCAGTAAGACTGGTTTCTGTGCCAGCCATGTGTCACTGGTTTCAAGAGCTTTAATGGAAAGAGAAATTTGAAAACATCTATCATAACTAGATCAACTGCAGTGTTACTTTTGAATCAGACTTTTTGCCACTTATTCACCCAAAGTCTCTCCTGTAACTGCAAACGCTCAGCTAGACTCACACCAGGCTGCCGCTGATATTTCATCTGAGTTCCATCAAGAGGATACAACCATGATTACTGGGTATTTCCACCTAAATAAAAAGAAAAAAAACCTCTTCTTTCAGTTCACCTGGCAGCAGATGGTAGAAAGGCAACAATTGTGACGACAGAAAGAACATCATGGCAATTTAAAGGGATGCTTTAAAGTGTGTGTGTGTGTGTGTCAGGTGGTTCAATTTGCAATCTTTTGGTTGTGTTGGCCCATGAATGAAGGACTCACTGAGGTTGGAAGAAGAAAAGGAAGAAAAAAATGAAAGGAACAGGAGAAAGAGGAAGTAATCATGTGCAATAAAACATCCCACTGCCTTTTTGAGGACCGAAGTCCCGCTCTGCTTCTGATGAACGTTTTTTTTTTGTTTGTTTTTGCTGCCTTTACCAGTAACAAGACAATTTCCTGTTCCGCCCCTCTGAGTTTCAGGGTTTGTTTGCTATCTAGGTCTGTCCTGTAGCATTACCTTTGTTTACTTCACACTCAGCAGTGATCAAATGCAAACTTTAGACGTCCTCTGCTGACAAAGGCATCGCTAATTAGCATTTTCTTGTACAACCCCATTTATTGGGAGTGACTGTTGTCTGTCGTTTATGCATTCAGATGTAGAAACAAAATACAATCTTTTCCCCCAAAATACGAAAAGACAGAAATTTATGTGAATACAAAATTGCATTCTGGTTTTGGCCAAATATTTAATCTGCCCCGTTCTCTGCGTCTCCCTCCCTATTTCCCTCTGAATAATACGCCAATGGGAAGTGAAAAAACAAAACAAAAAAACAAAACTGAGAGCATGGATCCCTTCTCCTCCGCTCTTCTTGACTGCACGTCTGTGATGTCATAATCACTCACATCAAAGGCTGCGCGCTCAACACGGCGACTGTCAACTTCCCTGGAGGCGTCATTAAAAACGAACAGAGCAAACTGAGCCGGGCCTGACAGAGACGCATCAAAACTTCCTAACACACATATATGCCCGCGAGCGGAGCTGGTGGCGTGCACCACGCTCACACACGTGCACAAACATGACACGCACACACACCGCAATATCATTCATACAGAAAAGCGAGTGCACACATCGCATACGATCCTTCATGTGCACAGTTTGCTAATAAATGTATTTTTACTCCTCCTTTATGACACTAAAAACTTCCTCATTGTATCACGTATGAGTAAGAGCTGACATTCAAATGAGAACGCTTTGCATCCAGCGGCTCCGAACATGTGACTAATAGCATCCGAGGCATGTGAACATCTGTCGTGATGATGTGCCGCCGAGATATATACGTGCATTCATGGTACACAATTGTGCTGCTCCCATTCCCCAGCAGAACGCGAGGCGTTCGCATAAATGTCGAAAGAGCCTACATTCATTCCCCCCCTTTCATCTCTCTCTGTCTATCTCACACATTTGCCCACACACATGCATGCACCAACACACACTCATTTACACAAACTGGAGGAAGGACTATAAATAGTATGTCTATGATGTGATGCTGTGTGGTTTCTCCCTATGGGTTTGTGTGTATGCGACTGTCAAAGTGAAGTGAGAGGGAGGCAATGAAAGGAGTTGGAGGGGTGGGGGGTGAGGACGAGGAGGTATGTTTAAGAGAAAGAAAGGCGCTGCTCATGTCTGGTATGTAGCCAGTGCATGATTAGCATGGCAAAAATGGAGATTCCGCCTTCAGTTTAAATAAATATAAGACATTACATGATAAAACAAGCATCAGCACTTTTGTCTGCGAGTAAACCCAAGATCTGTTTATGTAAGGTTTTGCTTCTGGGTCAACATTGCGTTCCTTTATGTATGACTTACTCCTGGCAGGGTCTTCTGCTCATGCAATGCATTCTGGGCTTTCAGGGCTGACTCTCTGGCACAGTAGGTGAGGAAGGCACAGCCTAAAAGAAAGCAAGGAGAAGAAAGAGAAAGATATGGTTATGTTATGTGAACTGGAGGCAGAGAAAAGGAGAGATAGCTATGGGAGGGGGCTGCACCAATCATCAGAAAACAGCCTAATACAACACACACACACACGCACGCACACGCACACACACACACACACACACACACACACAAATTCACACAGAGAGAAGGCTTGCAGCTATAGCTCTGAAACTCTGTCCACATGGCCGCACTGGGAATTGGCTCGTTTTTGTGTGTGTGCCTGTGCATGTTTGTGCACAACAGACTGCATTTCAGTGACTGAACAAACAGAATATTTCTGTGTGTACAAATACACTCCACATGCATGCCATAGAGAAACAAGTGGGACAAGAAATTGCATCGACATGCGACCATTTGTGTATTCCTTTGCACCGGATCTGCTGCGCCCACATCAACACATCAAATCTGACTGAGCTTTCCTCCCTGGCAGTCTGGAAAAGCAGTTATCCATTTGTCCATTGCACTCTCCTGGCTGCTGTGACAGGGATAGACAGCTTGACAGCTTCTCCCTCTCTCTCAGCCACACTCCCCTCTCCCTCCTCCACCCATCATTTCTCCATCTCCCTGCTCCATATGTTCCAAGACTACCCACAATCCTCGGTTTTGTTAGCACCTGGGTTGACATGTGGGGGAGGGAAGAAGATGGAGACGCAGAAGGCACGGAAGACGAGGAAGCCACGGGGAACTTGTGAGCCATTCCCTCACCACCCCCTGTTGACTGTGAGGCACACGCCACTGTCAGAGAGCTGACAAACTGTCAATCTGCAGATTAAGGCTAATGATTCATCTGTGTGACAGTTTAATAAAGCACTTACAAAGACAACCGCACAGAAAGCTGCCGTGTTACAATACAATTTGAGTTCTACTGTACAAACAGGTGTTTGGTTGCTCACTCTGCCCCTTCAATCTCTCTCTCTGACTCTCACACTCACATTAATTTAGTTAAACTAATTTCAGTTGAATTCCACGTATCATCTGAGAGAATTAGTCTGTGGACTTAAACAATGATAATTTGAATATTTTTGAAAAAATAAAGTGAAAAAAAAGAAGAAATCTCAATGTACAACAAACAGCTTCACGCAGGCTTTGGCTGCCATGCAGCAAACACGAGCACACAGAGTCAAAAGAACCACAGTTTGTTCTGGGAACATCAAGGGCTAAGCATTAGATGATTATCACAGGCCCCTTCCCCCAAAGACACAAACACACAGAGAGAGTTTAAAGAAAGCACCCCTTTTAATAGCTCTTTCCATGTGTGTTTCCCTTTGTTCTTTTTAAATACCCGAGGCTGTTTATTGTTGAGGACAGCGCCGTGTTCTGTGTGTGGAAGCAGCATGCCCTCCATCCTCTCTGCTCCGTGTCTTTAACCCCGGGTCGTCCTGATGGTGGGACGCTGGGGAGCTCAGCCTGTTGGTGTTCTTAATTAACGCGCCTCTCTCTCATTAGGCGGAGTGGGAGCTGGCCGCTGACAGCTTTGCTACCTCCTCATCCTCTCAGGGCCTGTCGCGTTAATGTCACATGTCGGTACCGTCCCAGAGGAAACACGTGTGGGCCTCTGACTTCTGTGCATGAAAGTAAGTCGCATGTTTAAATCACAGGTACCCCCACAGCGACTGGAAGAAGAACTGAAAGCCAGCATTTTAAGCAAACACTGCGTACTGTGAAAATAGTCAATTACAACGTTAAGCTTTGTACTTTATGAACAAAAACCATAAAATCATGAAATAAAGGAGATGCATTTTGCAGTTATTAGTAATTTGTGAAATAAATCATTTTAAGTACTATAAATTCACATCTGCAAGAGCTGCATTACAGAAGAGACAAAGAAAAATAGCAGAATCTGTATTGAAATCTATTTGATTTCCACACCTGCTATGTATTCTAATAAGAAACTGACATATCATATTATTGTTAGCTCTAGGCCGGTGGTACACCATTTAGGAGGTATAACTCAAAGCAAGGGACTGCACTGTGTTTCTACGTGAGGGTCAAAAGAGAGCTCACGGTTTACAGAGTCCAGATTTGCACGATGAAAGTGGAAAAACGTTGAATAAAGATGTAAAGCCACCTAAACCTAAATTACCACCAGCAGTGATCAATCTCATGTAGTTGGTGGTTATGCTCATCCATCTGTGACACAATCAGACTCGTAGAAACAACATGCCGCTGGTACTGTCCATCTATGCAACAATTTATGCCGTGCATGGACGGGATTCTTCACTTTGCTAGTCAAAGCTTTCTTCTGCAGGTGAATTTGTCAGTGTGGAGCACCTATGACATGTCATACAGATGGTAAACACAGACCTGGTCTGTAAGCTTCTCTTCAAAATGCCCTGTCATTTTTTGCTGCTGCTGAATTACTCCGGCGCATCTCCATTCTGCACCTGCTCTTCCCCGACCATAGCATAACTTAAATGTCTGCACAAATGATGCAGGAAATATGGGCTGGCCGTCGTTTAGAAGAAGAAGTGCAGCAAATGTGACACAGCAGCTGACTAAGGTGAGCTGGTGAACAGAATGAAGACATTTACATTTGCTTTCTCAATTTAACTGAGTAACAAATTACATCCTGGCTTATGAAATGGATACAGTTATGTTTTTGTTTTTTTTTAAATGAAAGAAAAATGTTGAGTTAAGTATAAGGTGGCAATAACATTTATGTCAAAATTGTGCTATGAACGGGACTTAGGGCCTCATAATTCTATAAGACGTCTACATGGTGAGGCATCCACACACACACACACACACACACACACACACACACACACACACACACACACACACACACACACACACACACA